>SSNP01000006.1:1438773-1451054 GCA_006937955.1 Pachypanchax playfairii | reverse complement strand
AAAAAAAAAAAAAAAAAAAAAAAAAAAAAAAAAAAGGAAAACAGCGTGGGCTGTTTGACATTCACATGCAGTAGTATGAACATGTTCGGGTTAAAAAGCATGTTCTTAACTCTGTCACCATGGTAGTCAACCGAGCACATCAAATGTGGAAAAAAAATCCAAGTCCCTTTGTCACAGCATGCCCTGCACAGCATAAACATCTGGCTGATAGCAGGAGCAAATTTCTCACACAGAGTGAATCAGAATAAAGTAGAACTTCTAGGTTTGAGGAAAATTAACACAGAGGTAAAAGACCTCCTGAAAGAGAGTCAAATAAAAATCAGAATGCTCACGGTGAAACAAGCAGTCAGTTAATAGTGCAGTGAACGGAGGATTCATCATTTCACAGCAGGGATTCTTAAATTAAGTTCAATGCCCTTTTCACTTACAAAATATCACAAAAAGCCTCTACTGGGCCACAATAAGTTGCTCTGGGATGTTCTCACACAGTGTAAAAGGCACTAAAAGGGCAACTAGATTTTACTTTTAAAAGGCTTTTGTGCATCTAAATTAACTTGATGTAATACATGCCCTTTCTTAGCATTTCCTGATACCCTGTGGCTTAAATTCTTGAAACATTTCCAGTAACCAGCTACTCCCCTTTTTCCATCGCATTTCCCCTGAAGGACCTTAAATGTTTGTCATCAATTCCTATAATAGGACATTACATCTACTTAAAATTCAAACTGTGAGCCATCCAACCAGTAACTTCGTTTTCCAATGCACTGGCTCCAGGCACTCCAAAGCTAACTGTATTTTGCTGAATGTACAGGAATACTGAAGAAACGAATCAATAAAAACCCACAGGAAGACTAAAGCAGCAGCATGACAGAATCAGAAATACAAGCAATGAGCAGAATAAAGAGCATAAATGGGAATAAATGAGTCCCAAAAACCCAAATAGGACAGAGAAATTGAAAAGAAAAACAGATTTTTAAGAGAATTCTGAGTTTGTTGAATGCACATGAGCAGTCCGCTACTCCATTTACTGGGACAACCACATCTCACCAACACCTGTCACTCTCACGTCAATAAGAATGTGAAAGAATATCAAATAAAATGCAAAAAGAATGACAGTAAATGTTAAAAATAAAAGATATCGAACGAAGCTACTCACAAGATTTCATCGTTTTGAAATTCCAGGACGCCATGAGTGTCTTCAAAGTCCTCTCCACCACCTCGAGCTGTTCCCTCGACTGTTTTGTACGGCAGCATGACCACTCCGCGAGCGCCAGACGTTCTCAGCACCTTCACCTCCATTGTACCAACACTCTCACTCACATGGCAAGCAGGCTCCTCAAATGTAAAGATACCAGCATGGTCGTCATCAAATATGGTAACGGTTGCTGTGGAAGGGACGCCGAGGCACGCCACAGAGTCTACATGATTAGCAGATTCACCTTCTTCTGGCTCCTCACCTTCTGATGCCAACACTTTGACATTAGACAGGTGAATAAGGAAGTTTTCATCCTCCTCAAATATGTCATCATCAATAATGCCCACACGGATCTCCTTCATTGTCTCGCCCGGCTTGAACATCACCACGCCCTCTGTAAACTCGTAATCAGAGCCAGCGTTGGCTGTGCCATCTTCAGTCCGGTACTCCACAGACACGGTTTTGCCCAGGTCGCCGCCTCGTCGCACTACATTCACAGCTACTGTGCCACAGTTCTCAAGGCACTGGTAAGAACCAGGCTCGAATAGGATCTTGGAGATGGGATCATTTTCACCTGTATCAGAGCGAACCTCGTGCATGCTAACAGCCTTTCGTGCCTGATCAGCAGCATGTTTTTTCAGAATATTGCCAGCGCCTGTCATCAGTCGAGTGGCTTGACACCGATAGAAAGCTCGACTTTTCTGCTGCTGGCTCAGGACCTGGTAATTAGCAAGCTCAATGAGTTGTTCCATCTGGTGAAAAAAAAAAAAAAAATTAAAACTTGTCAGCAGGATTCAGTTTACAAAGGATATGGCAATTTTAAATTGTTGCTAGGCAGAAAATCCACAAAAAGTGACAATATTCAAAAACCAGCTATTCTTTAGCATATCCATTTGTTTTAAAAACAAATCAGATTCCAAACAGATTTGTTTTATTTTCCTGATATTGCCAAATTATTTTGACACATTCAGCTTGTTCCTAAAGCTTTGTCAATTCCTTAAAAAAAACTGATTTCACAGTGCTTGTTCGCTTTAAAAGAAAAATCCAAAACAGATGTAGCGCGGTGCAGATTCAGTGTTGCTCAATTCAATTAGATTATTAACACACTGCTGCAGAGGACAGCACAAAAACCACAGTCATAGTAATGGCAAAACAAAAATAAGCAGCACTGAAAAGCGCTGTCACAAGGGCATCTTTGATACAGATGGCTATTTGTTAGAAGAGAATCCCATGCAGAAGAAAAAAAATCAATGCAACACTTTTCAATTATACATGCAGGTAGTCTTTCCTCAATATCTGATTTGAGAACCAAATTTGATTTGATTGCATCTGGTACATGTTTAAAAATGTAGAATCAGTTTACAAATAACTCAATGTACTGTATGAAAGCAGGTTCCATTTGCCATAGTTTTTATTGAGATATTCAGAAAACTGATGCTTGTCTTAGTTTTGCCACTTAGTGAGAGACAGAAAAGACAAAATAATGTTGCTCTATTCAGTCTCAACACTGTTTGAAAGCAGAAGAATTACTCTTATTTTTTTATTGCAAATTTCTGTTAGTATGTCTAATTGGGCATCTAACTGAGTGATCACATGAGGTTAATCAGAGTTGTTTAGGAATAAGACTGACAGAATTAACCAAACATGGATTTTAAATCCCTGTTACATGCATCAGTGTCAATTAAACTAAATATGTACTTTTCATATGTGGGTTTCATGCATAAAAAACAGGATCATAACAAATATGTTCTGTCATGTAACATTTAGCTAATGTTTTCACGTGCAGCCATTTGGATTCATCTACATCATTTGAGCTTAAATGAATTGATGAGGAAAAAGTTGCACCATCTTTAGTTGATTGTTTTGTTACTTTATTTCCAACAGAGAGAAATAACAGGAGGGAAAAGCACCATGCACGGAGCCAGCAGTGCCAATAGATCATTCTGAACTTGGCACTAACCTCCTTGTCAGGGTGTTTCTGTTTGAGCTCCTTCAGGATCTTCGCCATGTCGCGACGAGTCTCCTCCTCATCCAGATCCTTCTCATCTAGATCCAAGCCCAGAGGACCATCCAGAAAGTCAACACCATGAGAGTTCAGCATCTTCCCATCCATCTCAATGTCCACCTTGAAAATGTAAAACAATGTATTTTACTCCATAATGTGAAACAAACAACAAATTAGGCAAAAGACATGAAGGAGATGTCACTTGGCTTTTAATACAAATGTTATGGTGACTATTAGTGTATCTGTGCAAGTGTGATACAGAATTTGATTAGCTAATTTCTGCCATCAAATTACAGAGACCTCCCGTTATGAAATCAATTATCATGTAAAGCTTGAGAGAATTTAGAAAAATTCCCATAATTCTTTCAGAGTAAGTAGTTCAGACTTTATTTTACAGCAGAGTGAAGAGGTAAGCCGGGCTGCATGTGTTACATGTTCTCCTTAGAGAAGAATTTTATTGATCATGTGTCTTTAAGCTTTTTACACAAGATGGCAATGATTATGTTCTTCCCCCTGAAGCCCTGTTGGGTTTATTTAAATGATTTCAGTTCACCACAAGCTGAAATCAAAGTGCTATTCGTTTCTAAATGAAGCAACGGCTTCTAATATTCTCAAAGAAATACACACAATTATAAAATGAGCCATTTCCAGACTTAATAGACTATCAAAAAGCTTTGGATTGTGAGGGTGAAAATAAAAATACCTTCAGTAGGAATGAGAATGAAAATGTAATTAAATGAATGCAGAGCACTGCATCATCAAACACATCTGATAGCAGTCAAAACAGGAAATTAAAATGAGCAGGATTTCTTCAAAGACTATTTGTGTTTGCAATAATGTAATTAGCACAAGTTTATCCAGATCCATTTATTAACTGGCGGAAATATAAACACATCTGTGCTACATAGAATCTATTATCTTTTCAATGACATTGAGTGATTTCTAGTGGTTGGTTCAGAGAAAAATTAGGTTTTGACAAGAATAAACTTCTAAAATGCAAATTGTCTCGCAAACAATGTCCAAGTGGCCCAATTTGCCATATCAGCCCCCCCCCCCCTTACCTTGGAAGGAAGTGGACGATCGCCCTCTGTCTCAATGATCATGCCTCGCTGCTTGCCGGTACGGTAGCGCTTGTACACATACTTGTAAAACAGCAGGCGGCGGTCAGCCACCCAGGCAAAAACCACACAGATGGGAAAGAAGAGGAAAGTGAGCAGGCCTTCCCAAACCTGCACAACTCCAGGAGAGATCACAGACAGGATCAGGTAGAGCCAGATGTAGGCGAAGATACTCCAGGTGGCCGTCACAAAGAAGACGCGGAGATGCTTGACTTTCCTCGTCTCGCCATCGGGCACAACGTACACACAGAGCCCGATGATGACAAACATATTGAACGCTGCAGAACCCACAATGGTAGAGGGTCCCAGTGTGCCAGCATCAAAGCCGTGACCTATAACTTCTATGACAGACAGAAGGATTTCAGGAGCAGAGGAGCCCAGAGCCATGAGGGTGAGATTGGAAACAGTCTCGTTCCAAATCCGAACGGTAGTCGTCGTGGTTTCTCCGTTGGGTTTCTTGATGGTGATCTCTTTTTCTTGCGAGGTGATGACCTCTATTGATGCCATGAAACGGTCGGCGATGATTGACACACCGAGGAACATGTACACCAGAGCCACAAAGTAAACTGTCGCCCGGGCAACTTTATCACCAAATGATGGGTTCTGGGGCTCCCAAACAGGTAGCAGCACCCCTTTCACACACTGTTCAGCCTTGCTGCATTCAGTTTTATTTGTGGACACTGCCGAAACAGAGCTGCCCAAGTTTGGTTCAGGAGGGGCACCAGCCAATGTAGGATGGAGCTTGAGGAGGAGAATCACAGCAACTACTGCTAGCCTCAGGGCGGGCGACACAAACGAGGAGCAATTCCAAAAGCCCATGTTGACAATCCAACCAGAACTGTTAGATGACAAACACTGAGGATGAGAGAAAAGGAGAAAATTCAGTTTGTCAGTCATGTACATCAAATGAATCCTGTTCAACATGGTGGCATTTAGTGAAAAACTCTCAGAAACAAAACAATAATTCAACATAACAGCAGTATTTCTGCTGTTTAAAGCAGCAAAAGTAATTTGATTTTCACTGTAAATGCTGTCAAACAGGTTGAGATAACATTGAAAGCATGAATATAATTAGCGATTAATCAACTGCACTGAAGTAAACGTGTCACCATGTTTCAAAACACAGCAGAACAGTCATCTACGAACTCAAGCTAATTGCACATTGTTGGGTCATTTTCCACTGGGATACAGTCCATCTGTATATAACTGAGTAGTGATAATGAGTGTGGACTGGTTTGCAATAAGTACTTACAACACTGTTGTGTAATTAAAACGCTTTGCTGTTTTTTTTTTAACCGTACATGTAAGTGTGCAAATGGATAGTGACAATGCATTAAAACTTTATGAAGCTTTATTGTAAACACAATCGAATTATATAAAAAAATTAAATTAAATATTGCTTATTAAATAAAAACATATTTCCTGATGGAATTTAGTGGTTATAAATAAGAAAATGGATTTAATCAATGCACTGCTTGAACTTGTAGAGCATTAACCACACCCCCAAAAAGCAAGGATTTGAAATTACATGCATTTCAGGATTTTTTAGAAAAGATTTTTGGAGGGGAACTGAAAAATACTCTTCTCCAAAGTTTGCGCATTTCACAAAATTCAAAGTGCTGACAGGAGAAAATAAAACGTAAATTTCATAAAAATGCCAGTAGAAATTTAACATGTAAATTAAGCAGTTGACTGAAGATAATTTCAACAACTCTTTTAAATACCCTAGATGGATAATTGTAAAGGGTATATGTGTTCCTTTTTTATTTTTTATAAATGTTGTTTTACTTATATTACCTGAAACAAAATTGTTGCAGCTAAATAAACAATGGTCATGCACGTGATTTAGGTAAAAGTCGAGGCTTCACTTCTTATATCTGATCATATTCTAATACAGGAACTATTTAGTGCTGCTGCAAAGTCACAAGCTGATCGAAAAGGAACCAAAAATCTGCCATCTCCACCTTCCTGCTGCCAACATATTTTTCCTAACAATTAACTTTTCACCCTAATGTGCAGACGCAGCACAATTTAGCAGGCATCAATAGTTACATCAGTGTTTTCCTACAAGGAAACTCATTAATAGTTGTAAAACTTGGAACAGGTGACACGTTCAGTCATGTGACATTTTCCAAGCAGTCCTTCGAATTATTTAAAAGTTAAATAAATAAGACATAATCCATCAGGGACGTAATCAGCTGATATATTTTAATATAGGACACTGTGTGTGTGTTATTGCAGCATAAATAAGCCACATTTAAGATCTTCCTGCTAAACTGAGGGAGAACACTTCTGCTGCACTGGGCTCAGACATTAAAGATATTAAACACATTTAAACATTCCCTTCATTTAGTTTTAATTCAACATATGCCAAACCAAACATTTCCTCCTGGTTAATATGAGCCTGAATCTCCTTGCCTTCATTGTGCTGCCATCTTGTGTGGTCAAACAAGTCTTTGTGACATTTTCAAATGATAAATAATTCACTGTGCTTAGGGATTTGGTTGTTTTCACTCATGGGTGTCAAAAAACAGGCTTATAGCTGCATGAATATAACCGTATTTATATGCAACACAGTGAATTTTCTCTATAGCTTCATGATTCCAGTGGAGCTGATATGTGGAAATGTCTGCAGGTATTTATTCAGCTTGATCTGGATTATGTTTATGGGTTTTAATTGGTTGTGCAATTATTTTAAACACATTTTAAATTGTATGTTACATCATAGGGTTTTGTGTTTATAGTCTGCATTCAATACTGTGTTTTGTGTAGATTCTTTGAAGATTAGCACTGGTTTTTATATAACTACATGGCTTCATTAGAGAGACAACGTGCAACAAATTGGGATTTTCCAAAAGTTGAGCTAATTTTGCTGATGTTCTACAATATTAAAATGAAGAAATTAATCATTTTGTTTATCCTTTCGGTAAAACAGGAACTTGAATAGGTTAAAACTGATGTCATTCCATATTTTTACATGTTACAAGTTTTAACAAATACAAAGTGTCCATATTAAAAAGTACAGTAGTATCTGATGTTTATATTTATAGAATTAAAAACTCAAAGGTTTCTAAAGCCACAGAAATTAGATCACTGGAACAGTAACATCCACAATAAAAACGTGGGAATAAAAGCTGAAGAAAAATTTATTTAAACTGAATCTGACACTGGGCAACATAAAGACAGGATGTCTATCTGCAAGATGTCAGAGGCAAATATTTAGACTTCCTCCAACACTCCTTCAACATGCACTTGGATATCCCTATAAAAAGAGAACCACATTAAAATAGGATGTGGTATAAGTTGCGGTCAGACTGTTTTCTTTGAGTAATTTCCATTACAGAGCAGCTAGCAGTGACAAAATACCACAGTCAGCTGTTGATTTTTAATAGTGGTGGAAGTCACAGTAACTAGTTTTAACATGAGAAAAAAAAATAAAAAAAAATAAGGGAAAATATTTGTTTTACAGTAATTTATGACAATTTGTTTCTTCTAAAAATGTATCTATTAATATTTAATGTACAAAAAAAGCACCACAAGCAGATGAAACAATACATGGCTAAAATATTTAAGAGTTGGGGAAATACAAAGGATTATGAATCAGAAATGCACAAAAAATATAATTAAAATGTGAAAGTAAGGAAAGTCAAGGGGAACCCTCACCTCTGTCTTAAAAAAAAAATTCTGCAGTTTTCTATTATGTGGAGCACCAGGAAACAGAATCATGAATCCACGCAACAGACCCTGCAGACTACTGAAGATAAATGATTCACATTTGCACTCTGAATGATGTGAAGCTCTTTTTAGCTGAGATCTGATCAACAGACATTCCCAAGGTCAAGATATTGTTGCAAAACTAAAAAAAACTGACAATAAACCACATTATATCCCAATGCCCCGTCTTTGTTTACACTATAACTACATTTACACCATCTACATACAAGAAATCTGAGCAGATGCATGATAATGTAGGTTGAGAACGACACGCAAACAGAAAAGCAGAATCAATAGCAGAAAAGTCGAAACACTCTCACTTAACAGTTCTCAATCACAACCAACTGGTTTACCTCCATAACTGCTGCTTCAACTGTTCTGGCATTTTATCCACATCCTTCAAATCAAATAAATCAGGTTTTTTATATATTTAACCATTCCAAGTTTCTTCAATTAATCTAAAGAAATCTCTTCTGGACTAAAGTGTTTTTCACAAATCAAGCAACCTTTAAAAAAACAGTTAAACATTCAGTGGATTATATTCCAGAACTAGAACTAATTTACAGAGTCCATGATTTAATTCACTTTGAAATATAATAAAGGGAATAAAACAAAACCAATAAATAAGACAAGTTAAAGCATCAAGATGAAAAAGTTGGAAAAGTTGATTCTATGAAATGTCTTCTAATTGGATCAATTATGTCTAGAGGGTCTCAATCTGAGGAAAGTCCAGAGTAGGAGACTGGAGCTGTTGAGGGTTTAGACTGCTTTCATTAAGGATAACGTCTCTGACCTTTTCAAAATGGACTAAAAGTCAAATTCTGAAGCTGCTGCTAGGTAATGTGGAAACATTCTGCCAGTTGTCGTGCCAGAAGTTTACAGCTTTCCAAAGGCCGTGATCTTTATGCAGACATAATGCTCAATCACACGCGCTATCAATTGATCCTATGACATGTACGAACAAACATTGTGCACAAAAGGTAGAAGATTCATGATTTGGAACCTAAATTTTCAAACCATTAAACTCTACTTTGATGGTCAAAATCATGAAGTTGGAAGGGACC
This sequence comes from Pachypanchax playfairii, assembly GCA_006937955.1. Classification (NCBI taxonomy): domain Eukaryota; kingdom Metazoa; phylum Chordata; class Actinopteri; order Cyprinodontiformes; family Aplocheilidae; genus Pachypanchax; species Pachypanchax playfairii. The sequence continues at coordinate 1,441,958 of SSNP01000006.1, read as the reverse complement.
CACTTCTAACATGGTATGGATGAGAATGTTGATGTGACACCTTCATTTCTTTTTACATTAAATGATTGCATTTCTCTCCTGCAGCAGAGCTAAAAACATCATATTACATTGCCTATTGTACACTAGTTCTTGCAAAAAAGTTGGGAAAAATAGTGTTTAATTAGGTGATAAATATGGAAATCCTAATGATTCCCCCCCCTTTAAAGATCAAAGTCATATGTCTTTGTTTACATTCTGACTTACAGCTGAATAACAAATTTGTTTGAGTAATAAACCTACAGAACTCATTCTGACATGTGATTTTCATCACAGTTTCAAAACATTTCCTGATGTTGGTGCTATAACCCAGTAAAACAGTTCATGCATAAAACCACCAGCTATGACTCGAGTTTTAGGACCTAAATGTATCCCTAACAAGGATAAAATTACAAGAGCTTAAACAGGTTTTTTCTCCCAAGATTATTCTAAAAGATGCCAATAAGCATAATTAGCCCATATTTCCTGTAAACACGGTTCCTTCTTTCATGAGGGTATCATTTCCACTGACTCTGGTTGTCAGATAAACACATTACGCTAACAGATCTAAACACTGCTTAAGCGTGGTGGAACAGGGTTTTAGTTTTGCTGTTGTAAGGTTTTTTGATTTTTCTAAAGCCAAAAATTACCCTGTAACGTATTAACACCCAATAAAAGATGGTATAGTTGCCTTATTTGTTTATAATGCTCTTGCTAATGTTTATTCTGCTTCAGTTATCAGTTCCATTTGCAGTGTGTTTAACTTCCCAGGGTTACATATTAAATCAGTTTAATTTTACCTGTAGCTCACCGTTCTGTCTATGACCATCTGTTTTGCACTTTATGATGAAACACAATGTGCAATAGAGTTAATTTGGGTTGGAGGAATCTTATTTGCATTATCTAACATTTTTAATGAGTGTATTGAAACATATGTTTACCTTTAGAAGATTCATGATATTCTATTTACAGTAACTCATGCAAGGCCCTTTGGTTGGAGGAGGCAGAAATATCTGGTTTGTTGGAATTTCTTTTTTTTTTTTACTACCCTCCCAATTGTTTGGGGATATTAAGAGTTTCGGCAAAAATTTTAGCATATTATACAAGATGTGAAGTAAAAGTAGCGAAGAGATTTGAGTCTGCAGGAAACGGTCATTTTATCATGAAGGAAAATATTCTTACCATCTTAAACTGTGACAAAATTTGGACTAATTTTATTTAAAATGACATGTCATGGTATTTGTATTGAGAGCACTGCATATGGGGGTGCTGAACTTCCAGTCAAGACAAAGCCCAGCAGCCTCCTCACCGTCATTTACCACCATTTCCATCACAGCGACCCAGCAGTTGTTGCACTGCAGTGGCTACGCGCCTGGAAAAAGTTGTGTGAGAAAGAGATTCATTCTTAACTAGGTAAAGAACAGGGCACTGGTTGATGCAGAGTCACTATGGCAACCTAAAATCCCCCCATAAAAATGAACAACTGCATTCTTTAATGCTGGTGGGTCAATTATCTGAAGCCATGCCCTTGTAATGGCTAAAATAAAGCATCACTGCTGCAGATCCTAAAATTCATCAGCTACCTGCAGCATCTCTGCTGGAGTGTAAATAGCAGTAAAAACCGCTGGCAGCATTTCATTTCTCCCTCTCTGCTCAATCATGAATAAATATTTCATGCTCCGTAGTTGATGCACTACAGTTCTTGTGTGTCATACCTATAAAATCCCAAATGAAGTCAGCTGGAAAAGCTTGAAAAACCTTGATGGTACCTGCATGGTGCACCAAGCGTTTGTAGTGTCACATCAGGGAAATGAAAAGCTGCTGTTTGCCTTTAATATTGCGCGAGCCTGGTTTACAGAAACTGATGCTGCTGCTGCACCTCTTTTATTTCCATTTTTGAAAACCTTTTTTTCCTAGATTAAGCTGCCCCAGAAAAGTTGTCTCTCGATTTCAGTCAAAGGCTTTTTGATACCTAAAAAAAACTCCAAACTCTAAAACAGGGTCAAGATTTTCACTCAAAGCCACTCTGCACTGAAGCGCACAGGCACTTCATCAGTCTAATTGAACTGTAGTTTGGCGCAAAGGATGAGAGGCCTGCAGAATTGTGCAAATGTGCCCCTCTCAATGCGTATCCATCCCTCTGTGATTTATCAGAGATTGCGCATGTTTGTCCCCCAACTTTCACACTGAATGCCTATAAAAAGGTGAAAGCATGTTGATCCGAACGTGCTCGGAATCCTCAACCACCACGTCTGTAAGTCTATGTGAGGCAGGCGGTTGGATTTAAACGAGAGGAAAGAAGAGTGAGAAGAGGGTCGAAAAAAAACTGAAGAATCAATCCTCTGATGTCTTCAACGGCTGTTCATATTTAAAAGCAAAGAACCCATTTCCAAACACCTCCTGTGCCAAAGCTGCTCGTTCATTTATAAACCAGCGCGTCTCCAAATCACAAAAGATGAAAAGCGCAATGTGGGAAACGTGGTGGGCGAGGATGAGGAGAGGAAACATCGTCTCCACATCCAAACCCATCCGACGCATGGTGCTTCCGAGTCGGGTCTCCGAGAGCTTGTGCCCCTTTGCATCCCATCCACTCCCCCCCCCACAAACTTACATTAACCGGGCACACCACACAAACCAGGCAGGCAGGGACCCCTGCATTGCTCACTGTTAGAATTAAAACACCCAGGAAACTGCAGAAGATCCTACCTTTTTTTAAAAGTGCGAGTATCCTTTATCCGAAGTTGACAGTAGTAAAATCAGCAGTATGGCTCTTGTTGTAATAAGTAGAAGGGGTGAAAAGAGGAGGAGGAGTGGTAGTTGAGGTAAGCCTGTAGTAGGGAATGGTAATGGAGACACAGGCAGCTCTTATACGCTAGCCAAGACAGCGTATCCAACCACCGAGACGCACAAAGGGGGGCAGAGAGTAGTCCAGATTCCCATGCACAGACTGTTTTTTTCTTTGTTGCCGTTATCTTTTGCTCTTGCCTACTCCTCGTTTCCATGCAGTGCGACCTGAATGACCTGTATAATCGGGTGACCGGAGCGGTGCTTCATCAGCAAACCCGCATTCGCTGAAACGAGGCGCGCAGCACAGCGGACCTCTTCCTCATTCTTCCCTTCCCGGTTCTCCCCCTCGCTCCGTGCAAGAGAGGAAAAAAAAAAAAAAAAAA
>SSNP01000006.1:1346167-1438763 GCA_006937955.1 Pachypanchax playfairii | reverse complement strand
AAGAGAGGAAAAAAAAAAAAAAAAAAAGAGTGAGTGTGCGCCAGTGAGAAAGCGTGTGTGAGAGAGTCCGTGTGAGCAGGTCTCTCCTTCTTCTGTTCCTCTCACACAGGCTACAGGATCTGCCTCCTCCCTTTTTTTACCCTCTCTGCTGTGTGAGCGCGCGTCTGCTTGACTTCTCGGTAGATGATGTGCGCCTCTCAGGAACATGTCCCATCAGACCGTTTGTCTTTGTGCTTACACCGCTACGCCGCAAAGCCGATGCTTTACTCCATTCATGTTTTCCAGACTATTACAAATACCTCCATTCTCCCGATCAAGGGGGGTCTGACTCTGCACAAGAACCAGACTCCTGAAAAGAATCTGATTTGGGGCCCCTGCTCCCGAATGAAGACTCATGCATTCACATCAGCACCACAAAAATCTTATTTAGAGTCAATAGTTTGACATTATTTTTATGACATTTGTGGGGAAAAGCTGACCATGCTTTTAGCTATTGAAATAAAGTGGATTTTTTGCATGTTAAAAACACGAGCTTACAAGTGGATTTGCCATTTTTCTCCCTTTCCTTTCAGTAAAAAGTTTAATCAGGAATTTTTCACGTCTGCCAAAAACATTTTTATACTACCTCACAGCCCATCTCCATTTCTACAGTTCAGTTAAGCATGTTCTGTAAAAACGTGAATATTTAGAACTCCAGTGACAGTTTTCATTTATTCTGGAATGTGAAGCCTTATTAACAGCAAATTGCTTTACTCAGATAAAAATCTTTAAAAACTCAAATGAAGTTTTTTTTTTTTTTTCCAACTCAACTGTTCATGTAATTTGATTCATTTGCACACACACAAAAAAACTTTGACAATTTCATGAAATGTCAAAATCCTCTTTCTAGTATCACATAAAATGACCCAAACAAAGACAATGAGACTCACCTATTGAGGCACAGCTTCCAAATACCAGTGAAAAAATAGTTTGAGACGAGAAAAAGCAGTCAAATAAATCCTAAAAGGCCAAACATTGGAATCAAATTTGAAGCAGAACTGTCTGAGCCACAACTTTACAAACTGACTTCCCTCACTGGGGTTGATTGTGAATGAAGAACAGCTGGTTTGGCAAGTCTCTAAATCATGTGACCTCTGAAAGAAGAAATCTCTGATTGTATTTTCAGTCTCACAGCATTTACAGCAGCAACTATAATGTGCTGAAATTCTTTATTTTAAATTATTTTTACTTTTTCAAATTCAGTGACTTAGCAATGAATGTTTGACATAGTAATTGCCTTCATGTCATAGTTCAGATAAATATCTTAAAGTACTTCTACCCTGTTTATAGTATGAAATGAGAAACATGTGGTAAGATAAGATGTGGTTCCTGCAGGAATTCTACTTTAACTTTTTAATTTTAGTACATCGGGCAGAAGGAACGACAAACCTCTGTCCTACAGGCACAAAACCATATTAACTTGTAGCAAATACTTGCATCTAACATATAAAAAATATAGAAGCCATTATGTTGATTGATGTTTTGTTCCCCACAGTTTAGAAAAAAAAAATCCTTTTTAAACATCAGAAAAATAAGTGACTTATTTGACAGGTAAAGGATTAAGTTTGCTGGTTTTCATTAAGTTAATGTGCCTATTTGATCTTCTCTGAAAGCAGAAGATGAGAGAAACTACACAAAACTTGTTTCTGTTGTAAGATCCTCAAGAGATCCCACCTCCTCACACTGCATGATGAAGGAATGATATCCAGGTCATGGGAGGAGATGATGAATAGCACCTTGAGACTGTTAAATTCCTGAACACACACAGAAACACACACTGAGGATGAGGAGAGTAAGTCTGAGAGGAGTAGGAAGAAAGAGGAGTGAGTGAAGCACGTTTGAAAAGCATCCTGAGTCTGAGCAGAGGAGGAGACAATGCAGCATCATCATTACAGAGTTCTATAGGAATGCCAAAAAAATGTTGACAGCTATGGCTACAAAGACAAGCCAAGCATCAGCAAACAGGGAAGTCAAAACAGTTCATGCAAGGGAAGATGACTGGACTGGCATCTCCTGGCTGGTAAACAGCTTCATAAATCAGGGTGTCAGAGAGGAACATAGAGTGACTGTAGCTCTTAAGTAAGAAGAGCAGCTGTTTGGGCAGACAGCATAATTACTTTTGACAATCAGTGAAAAAAGGATTACAGTGATGTGAAGCAGGTTAGTCTGAAGGGAGTCTAAGTGGACCGTAAGGAAAAGGAGTTTTGTTTCTGAACATCATAAAACACCAGCGTTCACCAATCACACTTTGTTTTTCCCACATCCTTATTCATTATTTAGGATTAATATTGTTTAAACTCTGAATTTGTCCACTTACTTGGTTTTGATTCATCTTTTAATTCCCCTGTTTGTTTCTGTCAGGCTTGTTTCCTGCATCTTTTTCACACCTTGTCTGGATTTCTAGTAATCACTCCTACAATGTGTCAATCACTTTTCCCTCAATTTTTACCTCCTTACAAACAAAAAAAAAAGAGACTCTGCAATATGGCTGTGAAGATGTTTTAAAGTCGTCACTGGCTATTCATGAACCCCCAGTTGAATAGGTCACATTCTATAATAATGTGTGCTTTTATAAACAAAGCTAGCACCAGAGAGCCACAGGAAGCACACAGCAGGGTGAGTGTGTGTCGGATAGCTCCCGGCTTAAATCCCGAGGTGGGCTGGTTGCACGGACAAGCTGTCATCACAACATCACATCACAGAGCTACAGTGTTGGTTTACTTTCATGTATCAACTGTTACGACTCTGTCACCTCACTTGGCAGCTCTGAGACGTTACAGCAGCGGGTTGACTTCAGCCCTTCATGAAAACACACTGAGATGGCAGGAAGGCTTCTCAGGCCTGGCTTGAAGTATTTTGTGATAAAGAGTCTGATTTCTGATGTTCCTTTCCCTGTTCTAAAGCAATTTCCCTTGTGCTCACTTTAATAATAATAATGATAATAATGATTATTATTTAGTCCTAGAGTAGCTGGCTCCTTTACCCACCACCACTTTAAATCAAGAGTTCATGATCCAAACCCAGTATTTTTTGCTTCATCCTTAAAACCAAGTAAACAAATAAAATAATGTTTGATCCAAAGTCCTTGTTGGTCATTCATCAGTGGTCATCCATAACCAGGCTGTAAAACAGGTGAAGTCTAACAGGTACCCTGGGAACCCTGTCGATAACAATTCAACAGGGAAAAAAAAACACACAAAGACGATTTCTCTTCAAAGTTCAAACAGAGTTTTTGAGAAAGTAATTCAAGGTACTTTTCACCAAATCATAATTCGCCAAGCAAGAAAAATGGATTCAGCTCAATCTCACATTGTTTTCTCTGAATATCAACTCCTTCCTGAATGTTGAAGTGTTAGAAACATTGTTCCCCTGTGGCTTAGATCCTTTAATACCACAGAGAATTGAACAAGTATGTTATTCTAGTACATGATTATTTGCTAAAAATGGCATTTTGTATTGGTGCATCTAATGCTGTGAATGTTTTTCTTATTTATTTATTAATAAACATATTAGATTATCTTTATTGCTTTTTTAGACTGTAGACACTAATAATCTGGGACTCCGAGGCAATAAAGCATCTCTTCTATCTGAATCAATGTAAATAAAAAAAAAATCAGAACTTTCAAACATATTGGTTAAACAAACTGGCTCATATGTTTAAACTTGAGCATATACAGGGTGAATTAGAAGAACGAGATGAAAGACTTGAACTTCTTACCTTTGTGTATCCTGTGATTTCCCACACCCCCCCTCCAACAACACCACGAGAAACTTGTCACCTACTTCTTAAAAACCCTCCTGATGAAGCTTCATATGCCAAAACCAGTAAACAAGCTCTTGCAAAGACATGCACGATCTGAAAGTGAGATTGAGTAAAACATTTAGGGCTTTGAGCAGAGTCAGTGTGATATAGAAAACAAAAAGGTCTGAACAAAGAATGACAGGAAAGTGACTGGACTCTGGCAAAAAAAAAATCACAGAGAAGCAGGTGTGAAACTAATAAAACAGACTAAAGGTTGTCCACCTGAGGAGTGGAGGACACACTAGATGTCAAAAGTTTAGAGAAGGACAGATCAGGGGTGGAAAGTAGCAGAGAAAGAGAATAACTGGTTAATGAGGTTGGAGGGTCTGATCACAGAAACGGAGAGTTGTCAGAGTGAATGACAGAAACAGGAGCTGATAAGAGCCAAGGAGTCACAAGAACATGTTTAGGACTAAAGGAGGCTATTAGTTGATGTCTCTGAAAGTTGACAAGCCAAAATCCTACAATTTTGCCTGCTGGTACTGACTGCTAGCAGAATGATTGGCTCAGTAAAGTGGAGCCTCAGTATGTGGGAAACACAGAGAATCTGACACGAGGCTTTTAGAGACATGATACAGGATTACTCTGGCTGACAAGATATAAATTCTAAATGGTAATTATGTTTGATCAGTGACTTATTTCAGCTCCTGTTAGCTTCTTTAGCTCATTAGAGCAAAAGCATATTGGCTTTAAAATAAAAGGTGACGTTTTAAAACTATATATCTTTCAGGTCATTTCTATGATTTAGGTCAAGAAGTTAAACAATCTTTAACTAAACTTTGTAATTTTTGAGACGGTATGTCAGTCTGGAATAAAGAGATAACAGGTGAAGCAGAAAGAGACCTCAACAGACTTGAAGATGACACAGGAAGGTAAAAGTTCAATCCTGTCAATTCATAATTCACAACAAGTGCAGCACAAGAAGCCTCAACCGAGCGCAACCATTATCTCATCTGTCAATCAAACCACCCTGCAGGAATAACAGGAGTGCAATAAAGAGTATGTGAATGAGCAGAAGCCCAGTTCAATGGAAACTCTGAGCAATGATTCAATCAAGATTTTATCTTGTGTCATACATCTGGACAATAGATTCTAGACACTGTGTCATATTTGTTAGAATATGAGCTCAGAAAAGAAGAAATACAAGTGGTTTAATGTTTCTCTGTTCATCCGAAGGTCTATTTACGTATCTAGTTATGAGAAAAGGCTTTTTCTGACTAATATAGCATACATGTGTTAGTTTGTGAGAATCCTTTAAAGAATATCGAATAAACTAAAAACAAAAGATTGCTGAAAAAAAGGCAAATCCATGAGAGAAACCAGAAGGTTTGTTGAGAGGTTGTCCTTGTAGAGCAGCGTGGTTTCTGCAGGGCAGTGATGATCAGTCTGCCGAACTGGATTAGTCTGAAATGTCAGGAGGGGAAAACTGTAACAGAGGTGAAATGAAAGAGGGGAGAGTATCAGCTGTAGAGACCAGCCTGTAGTCTGCTGTGTCCTTAAATACTGACAGAGACCTCACATAAACATGCTGCTGCATACAGTGTCTTTTATCTTACCCTCCTAGAAAGTCGGAGACATATGCAGCTGGTCACCAGAAAAACCAGACCTATATTTAAACCCAGATGTAAAATATCAGCTGTGTGACTCAGCAGACTGAGACGTAAGACTGACTCAGGCAGAAGACAACTGTAATTTAAGACACTCAAATACCATTTGATGTCCTCTACACCCAGACAGAGGTCAAGGTTTTGTCTTTCTGAGGGGATTACTCCCACTACCCCCAGCAGGACAGCAGCTGGCCCTGAAAAACAGACTAGCTTGAAGAAGACAACAAAGACACTAGACATCAAAACTTCCCCATACATCAATCTTTTGGTCCAATGAAACTTTAATCCTTATCCGATAAGATCAAAGGATCTATAAATGTTCTTCTGGTAATAGAAGGATTTAATATTCTTTGTTAATCCCCTGACTGGTCAGTGAGGGTAAAAGAACCAGAACCTGTTTATGTTTTCTGATTAGTTCTGACAGATGATACCAGTTTGTGACTCACATGATTTTTTTTTTTTTTCATTTTTTCCTCACTGCAAAGGATTTTTACTATTAGCTGATGCTTTAAGAAGCAGAGTCTTATGAATCATCCTTGAAATCTTTAAAATCATATTTCTTTTTGCTCAGACTGCACCTGCATCAAATCACATTTCTGTTGCTGCCTTGCTCCTATTTGACCAGAACAAACTAAACAAGGCAGAAAGCTTTTGATCAACATCACTAGCGATTTGAGCTGTCACCTCACTCCAATACTTTGCAGTACTTTGGGGGGGGGGTTCTCTGGTTTCCTGTGTTTGGTTGAGTTACTTCTCCTGTCCTTGGATGTGACGGTGATTGTGAATAGGTTGTGGGTCACATTTAACTTTGTATTGAACGTTAACCTGTCCAGGATGTACACTGACTGCCATTCAATGCCTGCTGGAGATATGACAGCTCTCCGTGACTCCTGAGGATTAAGCAGGTATAATAAATCGATGAATGAACAAATTGATGAATGCTTATACAGCAGATTCTTATGAGAGCTGAGATAAAATCTCACCATCATAAAACAGACTATTCCACCATTAAAGTGGCCATTTCATACTAATTTCAGGACTTTGTGGTTATTTCTTCAGTATTAACCAATAATATGAAACATTTTATATCTAAGAAACGTCAGGAAACACTGATTAACAGATCTTTCAATCTGTCTGCCTTAAAAATTTGACTCCTTCCGTCAGGCTGCTTCGGCAGCTTCGTCAGCAGCTTGTTCATATTCATTATTCAGATTTGCTGGACTCTGATTGGCTAACAAACTAACCTATCAGAGCAAGGTATACTGTTTGCTGCCCCGCTGCGCATTGGCAACATCAGACGTTCTCTCTTCCTGTTTGCTACGTTTTATGCTAACAGCTTTTAGCCAGCAGCATGCTAGGTGTGGTTTCAACTGCGGGAGCTGATGAATACTAATGAACAAAGGAGTTGTGATGAAACAGATACAGGTTGTTCGGACTCGGGAGAACTCGGGTGTTATCGCCACCTGCGTAGTTTGAGGGATAAAAACTGAAAGAGAAGTTGTTGACCTGTTTTCACACCCACTATGAAGGTAAGAACACCTGTGGAGCTAAAATATTCAACAGAAACCTCAGAAAAACCGTTTTTAGTGGAAGGGCCTCTTTAAGTAGAACAGATCTTTGTCTGGAAGGTGATGCTGCTTGCAAAGCTTATCAAAGCAATGCACTTTAATCATAAACGTAAAGAACATGTAAAAACGATCATTTAAATGTAACATTGAGTCTCTGTGTGTTTTTCTGTATTTGTAAATATTCCAATGAGCTCACTCCATTTGATCACACGAAACAAGTCGCCTTGCTTGTGATACCTGAATTCTTGAACAGGGTTTTGAACTCAAAAGGTTGTAGTTGTTTATTAGCATGATTGATTTGTTCTCTTGTACTTTTATACTAATATAGAATGGGTAATCCTGGACATAAAATGGTAATAATCTTAAAAAAGAAAACTCCCAGTGTGCTGACGTTCAGAAAAGAACAGTCAAGTCTACAATCCCTCACACCTGCAGCCATTCTTCTGTATTGGGGGCAGCCTAAAATAAGTGAACTATTTTGGGGGGAAGGAGGGGGTTGTACTGAAAAAAATATTGCCCAGGGCTGTTCTTTTTTTGGTGTCTCTCTTGTTTCTTTCTCCTCACGTCTCCTTTGTAGTAGCCCTGGGCTCCTTTAAGAAGAGAGCAGTGAAAAACAAAGTAGTATGTTGTGGAGCAGCATGATAAACAGCAGAGCGCTGCATTACATGAACATGTCAAGGCTGAACAGAGACGATTTTATTGCTAACATAAACATTACTATAAAAACATCTCATTTGTGTAAAGAATCATGACAAAATAAAACCAAAGAATAAAGTTAAAGAAGATTTAGAAATGAAAGCGTGAACAGATCTTTATTCAAATAGCTGATGTGACTTTTTTCAAATAAAAATTTCATGAGTGATGCGTCATCAAGTGGGTTTACCTGCTGTGTTAGAGTTTGAACTATTAATGTCTGTATGTGTTGGCTGAATACCCACAATCCTTCAGTGTACAGGAGTGAAACTTGAGCAAACATAAGATTTGATCTTTTAAACTGTTTTGATTTGGAAAACAAAACCAACAAATTGATTTTCCTACTTGTTCCTACTTGAATGAAATAATTATGAACATGTTGACTGATAAGAGCTACCCCAGTTTCTCATGTTTTTTTTTAAACGTCCAGTGTTACCCTAAAGTGCTGTTCGTATTACCTTGAAACTCCAATAAATGTATTTATGCCACAAACTTAAAAAAAAAAACATTTTGATGCAACTAGTTTTTTTTCAGAAAGATACAAAAATTACCAAAAGTTACCTGGAAAACAATAAACATCAAAACAGACATTCTCAAATACAATTCAATGAATAATATTAAGGAAGCAAAAACCACAAAATGAATCATAAATGTAGTCAGTGGCCTTTCAAAATAAAATAAAATAAAATAAAATAAAATAAAATAAAATAAAATAAAATAAAATAAAATAAAATAAAATAAAATAAAATAAAATAAAATAAAATAAAATAAAATAAAATAAAAACAAAACCCCTGAAAGAGCAGCTTTAATTTTCATTTATTTAAATGTTATTTATTTATTGTAAACAAAAAAACTGAATATTTATAAAGGTGATGCATGACATAAACTTTGTTTTACTGTGATCAGGATTCACTGATAGTTTGTATGTATTTCAATGCAATGTACCATAAAAAGTAGCAGGAATAAAGAGTTTAAAGCCTGATTTGAAATGAACAGATCAGAGCAGAGCAGGAAAGAACAGATCAGAGGGAGAGGAGGAGAAGAAAGGAGGAAAAAAGATTGATGCAGTGCAGGTGCAGTGCAGCCCAGTTAACAACAGAGTTGGTGCAGGAGGGCGGGAAGCAAAGAACATGCTTCAGCTACAAGCACAGCTCAGTGGCATATTTACTGTCAATAAATAAGAAACAGTATCAAAAAAGTTAAAAGTGTGAATGTAGTTGAAACAAGGATAATGTAAGTATCACGAAACACAGCTGGAGGTTGAATTATTGGAAACTGAACATTGATAAGAAACAAAAAATACTAAAGAAAGAAAACCTCCTCATTGGAAAGGTGGAAAAAAAACCCAACAAGAAATGTTGTCTGTTCTTAAAAAAATAAAAATAAATACTTTTTTGGATTCTGTAGCTTGATGATACAAGTTATCAGCAGAGATTGAAACTTTTATCCATGGAGAATAATATTTCCCAGGATCATTTTAAAGCTAAAAAATTAGCAGTGCTTCCAGCTGAAGCATGTTGTAAGAATAGACATTTTATACATTGTATTTTTTGGTCTCTTTTTGACTAACATTTGCATTTTCTTTAAAATTTTCACACATCCTCTCAGCTCATGCCCCTTTACTGTGTCGTATATTTGCATAGTACACCATTCTTATATTTCCGCTTTTCAACCTCTCCATCTGGATGCATTTTCATCTTTTCAGAGCTCTAATAACATCTCCTTTACCAAATACTTTTCATCCACACTCCTTTCATTTACTTCCTTTTCTGATATTTCTTTTAGATTTGAATCTTAGCCCATATTTTCTTGCCTTGCTTCATCTCTGGATTAACACCCGTCTTTATTTCCTCTCTTTCTGTTTTTCTCTCCCTGCAAAGCTTTGTTCATTACAGCTCCATAAACAAGGTTGACATTTACCCAAGTGCTAATCACAAAGGACACGTTGCTGTAATGTTTCCGGTCAATCAGACAACAGACTTGCATGCACACTCACTCCCAAGTGTAGATGACTATCTTTGTGAGGACAAATTGCAATATAATATTTGCCACTTTGCTGTAACCTCCCTTATCACAATAATAACATCATGCCAACTACTTCTACTGGGATTTGAGTCACTAAAATAAAAGTTGGCATTGTGGGCATGAGGCTCTAATAAACAGCACAATGGCACTGCTGACTCCAATTTATTCTTCACCTTAACTGAAGCGATGCCTCTCCGATCCCCGTCCCTAACCTCATTCCGAAATAATTATGGAACCAAGTTTCAGCTGTTAGACAACAACTTTTATTGTCTTTGCACAAATTGCATCTCTTTTCTCTTTTGTTGTCAAACTGAAGGTTTCTAATAGAGAATACACTAAAACAGGTAGTGGTATTTTACATTTTTAAGAAAATACACAAATGCTTTAAAATACTGTTATTAACACATACACACTTTTATACCGTTTTACAGAGCTAAAAATATTCATCATGCATATTCTATTTTTCATTTGTTTACATTTTTTTTAAATACAAAAACAGAATTTTTAAAAAAGATTTAAATAGATTTTGCTAGAAGTTTAGTGATTGCCAACCTGGTGGTTAGTGTTTAAAACAGGAAGTATGAAACATAAATTATCTGGGGATATTTTCTCATGAATATATATTTTTCAAAAGTATATAAATATAAATTGTAAAACCCATCTTAGTTCATTACACATTCATGTTTCTTATAGACTTAATCATATCAATCTTTCAGTACTGACACAAAATGATTCTTATAATAAAGAAAAAGGCAATATTTTGAATCTGCTTTGGCAGGTGACTCATTCATGAGGCTCATATTAACAGAACTGAACTTTATTTTTAAATCAAAATCCTCAAGAGTAGAATTGCACAAGAGATTGTACCCAAAAAGAGAATAAGTGTCCAATAAATACGGCACTAAATGGCTGTTATTCTTTCTATAAATAAAATTCAAATAGCATTTACTGTCTTGTTGCTGAAACTTATGGTTTAATTCCTAAAGCAACGTCTCAACCCAATGATTGTTGTTCCTTCTATATACTTGTTCACTTGCCTGTTATCTGTTAGTTCCAGAGACCTGTTTACTGTGCAAGTCATTACAGCTCATAGTGTAAATAATTTGATAAACAGCATAAATTAATGTGGTTTGGGACGCTTGGTCCCAGTTTGGCACTTGTGTGTCTGAGAGAGCAAAACAAATAATTTGAGATTAGTTTTGCTTGAGAAAATGGTAATCCAGTGCTAGTTTGAAACAGGTTAGACAAAACAGTACAAACACATTAATATACTTCTTAAGGAGAGTTGTTGAGCTACACACTTTTTGTTTTTAATTGCGTTCATCCATTCATACCTTCCAAATTTAACTCTTTTCACACTGTGACTGAGCAAATCCTTAGAAAGAAGAGAGAATAAGCTGCTTTTTTCTAGTACTAGGATGTTACCCTGTGAGAGAATAGTGCTTTACTTAATCCTTTCTTTCTGTTTGTGTTCAGTCTGGATAGAAATGACTCACCTTCCATTAAACTTTTTGTTGTCTGGAATTAAAGGAGTCTGAATGTTAGAGAACACAGTTTGAGGACGACTGTCACAACAACAAAGTTTAAATAAATGAAAACTCACGGCATAAATGCCAAATTCTAAAAATGAATTTTAATGGGTTGCAGTGAAAGAAGGAAAATATATTTCCCCATATTTTATGCTTTTTTTTCTTCAACAGTAAAAACTGTGTGATATAAAAATCCTATATTATCACACTCTCATGGATTCAGACCCTAAACCCGGTGTCATAGACCTACCCTTTTTGGTATATCTTTTTTTCATATGCCTCAGTTCTTCTATTGTCCTCACCTGATACACCCCTCATGTGTTTGTGTGCAGCTGTCCTACTTTTTAAACCAGAGAAAAAAGGAATGAACTACTGCATGAAAAGTTTGTTATTCCTTAAACTTACACAGAGAGGAAGAGAGTCAACGGTGAATAAATATTTTCATGTTTTTAATCCTCACCTTTGACTCTGCGACTTTGCTGTGATTTCAACATTTTTTTTGCTTTTTTTTCTTGCCGCAGCTGCAATAAGTGAGCTGCAGGTGTGCTTGCAAGATAAAAACCAGCTAGTGAAAATGTGTATTGGGGTTGTGTGCATAAAAACTTAGTGTGTTCAGATAGGTGACAACAAACTGACTAGAACATGACTTTTTTATTCATATTTTGCTTTACAGAAGATACAGAAGTTGTTTCCTTAATATATTTATTTGATTTGGGAAATTTCCTGAAAAATTTGCAAACACTTTCCAGTCAGGCCAGTGCTCTTCAGTATACATTCTATTTGACAGTGGTCAGTCAATTCCAGGTTTTATTAACAATCATCAGAATAAGAAAGTTTGATTTTCTATTTGAATGGCGGAAAAAAACCCAAAACATTCTTCACGTTGTGCAGCTTGGTGTGATTGTTGTGGTCATAAATGTTTATTGTGTGTTTATACGTGCATTAAATGCATGCACATGTGATTGTCTGCTCTTAATCTTTATAATTGTCCACATTTGTTTTCACATATCAAATGTATATTGTGTTTTAAAACTAACCTCCCACCTTCCTTCTCCTACTCCTCGTCCACACAATAGCAAATAAACATAAAGGATTAAAGGATTTTCTGCCTACCTGCCCAGAGAAAAGCTATCTTTACCACGAGTTTGTACTTAAAGCTTTTTAGTGTTTCACAAAGATTGTCTTTTTACTGTTTCTGCTCAATAAGAAGCTATAAATAGTTTCTGCTACAGATGTAGTAAATATAACATGAAACTGTAAAGTAAAGAAACTATCATGGTACTCAAGATTAGTTAAAAAATCTTTAAAAAAATTAGTTGGTCTCCATTTTATAAAGAGGCCCTTCCATTAAAAACGTTTTTTCTGAGGTTTCTGTTGAATATTTTAGCTACACAGGTGTTCTTACCTTCATAGTGGGTGTGAAAACAGATAAACAACTTCTCTTTCAGTTTTAATCTCTCAAACAGGTGGCGATAAAACCCAAGTTTGAACGGCCGGTACTTGTTTCGTCACAACTCCTTTGTTCATTAGTATTCATCAGCTCCTGCAGTTGAAACCACGCCTAGCATGCTGCTGGCTAAAAGCTGTTAGCATAAGACGTAACAAACAGGAAGAGAAAATGCAGGTGTTGCCATGTACAGCGGGGCAGGAAACAGTATACCTTGCTCTCATAGTTTGTTAGCCAATCTGAGTCCAGCAAATTCGAATAATGAATATGAACGAGCTGTTGCCGAAGCCTGATGGAACCACCCGAATTGTGAAGCAGACAGATTGAAAGGTCTGTTAATCAGTGTTTCCTGACATTTTTTAGATATAAAATGTTTCATATTACCTAAGAAATAACCACAAAGTCCTGAAATATGTGTGAAATGGCCTCTTTAATCTGTATTGTCTTGGTGCAAGCATTATAAACCATATGAAGATCCTTGATATATTGTTTAGTTTATGACTTCCTTTTATGGCTGTAGTGCCCAATAAAGCTCTGGGCTGTGACATCAGTTGCCAAGCACTACAAAACAGCTTGAGTGAGTCTAAGAAGCTTTAATTGGGATCTGGTGAAATGGTTTCCAGCTTTTAGGTCCAAAATCTGTCCATTAACTGGGACAAGATGTTTCTAATTGCCACCTTTGTAAATATTATTATTATTAATTATATGAACATAATGTCATTATTTGAACATGACAGCAATATCAAATCTGATATTTGTCACAGCTTTTTTATGACCTTTATTTTTACTGTTTACTGACTATCATGTTTGCTAAGTTTTAGAGCAACAATGACGTCATAAGGCTGATTCTAAGTTCTTTTAAGATTTGTTGTAGAAGTCTTAAATAATTAATTAACTTGGAGATAGAAAGCTCATCACTGCAGTGAAGGTTTATCATGTAAAAATCAAACTATGGTTCAACTGATTAGAATTTAATGTCTTTGTCTGGGATGCCTCAAAATGAATACGGCCTTTTTGTTGTCACTAAGACAAAGAAATTAAAGTTACATCATTTCATAGAGCTAAAAATAAACCCCAGTACCTGCTTCCTCCCAGAAAGGCTTTTAAACAGTCAGTTAAAGGCTCAACATGCTTTGAGCACTAAGATTAGTAATAAAAATAAAGCAGTCATTATACTGAATTATGTAATCAATGTTTATGTTCTTGACTGATGTGTTTGAGTGGGATTTTACATGTTGCCAAAGGAATAAATTAAAAAAAAAACATGTAAACCTGAAAATCATGTTCCGTTTATTGTTTCACTGATGTGTTTTCAGTCATGTTTTTATAAGTTCTACTAACAACACGCCTGCCTTCATGGTCTACTTCTTAATGTTATTTTCAGTATAAGTGCCAAAGTAAATAATGAATAATATGAAAATTCAGTATGTATACATTTTCCTCCTTTTTTAGGCATGCCGCCATCTTGGATATTGGATTTCCTTTGCCATTGAGGGAAAATCTGAGTGGGTGGAATAAGTGTGCAGCAACTGCAGTCAATAATAATTATTGAGCTGCCCTTGAACCAAGCTCTAAAACCTCGACAGCTTAGTGACCAGGAGAGCAAGATGTCTGACAGTCATAATCACAGCAACTCTACAGAAAAGTGACCAGACGCATGCAAAGATTTTCCTGCAAACTAAAGGATGCCATATAAAGAAGACATTCATATGAAAAGTTTGACTGACTTCTGGTTGAAAAAGATCTTTTAGTTTCTTGACATAAGCAGAGAAACACATAGATACTAAAGAGGGCTAACAAACTCTGGAAATAGCAGAAAAGTTTGGGAGATTGTGAATACCACTTTACTTTGAAAAATACTGACACGGGATGAGGAAGGGAAGCACTGTCAGAATAAAACTTGATAGTGAAGCTATAGTTTCAAAACAAATTCCTAAAAAAAAAAAAAAAATTCTATGAAAGCAGTTTAATTTCTGACTTTAACAAAGTACTTTTATTTTGTAAAAATGCACTTATTATATACACTATATTATAAACAGGAAAACTGACATAGTTAACTATCTCCAACATTTTTTTTTAACTGAGAACTGTTATTGTCTAAACTGGGAGTTTTATTGAGTGTCTGCTTTTTAAATGAACACGTGAGTCAACTTGGAGGGTGAAAGGCAGCGCTTAATGATGAAATAAAATATAAATAAATACAACACCTGAATCACAGGAGCGATCAGGGAATATGGAAACCACAGAAGACAACTGTGGGATGTAACCAAAGGATCAGGAGTATATACTGAAGCAGATAATTACTGATATGAAAGCTAGGTGAGCTTCTGAGCAGAATGATGGCAGCTGTGTGAGGCAAACTGAGGCACAGGAGGAAACTAAAATAAAGGAAATCTCAGTAATAACTCCCAAAACCAAACAGTGACAGTGTTAGCATAAGAATGTTTGTTTACTTTATAGAAAACATTTTGTTTGTTTGTTTGAATCAGCTGTAGACTCAGAACAGAACCAACTCTCCTAACCTGATGCTCTGGCAGTAAGTCAGATGATGTATTATGATACAGATCCATAATAAAGGCTGATGGTACTCAACATCAATAAGTTCCTAAAACTGAATACTGGAAGGAACAGAGTGGATGTAGAAGGTGGATGTTGAAGGAGGTTTTAGTCATTTGCTTTGGCTGCTGTTCATACAGATAATATAAAGACTCAGCTAACTGCTACAGTTGGCTCAGACCTCAACTATAGTTTAATGCACTGTCAGACTTAGGGCACTTAAAAGGTTCATCGCCCACAAGCTTGGGACTTAAATTACTAGCAGTTTTTTATACTGCCGGTCAGAAACACCAAATTAGCTTAGAGAGAGATGTGTGGTATCCAGCCAACTTTGAGGGGATGTATTCTAAAATGTTAAAGCCCTCTGCAGTACTTAACATAGACACCCACCTCAATACGTGAGGCATGTGTTCTTCTTTTAAAATTCAGAACTGCAGCACTTCACTTGAAAAAGATGGAGTTACTAATGGTTTGGATGTTTCTACTTCAATCTGCTGTTTAATTAAAGTTTGACCTGAACAGAGTTTCCCAGTTGCCAAGTAATAAAAAAAAAAAAAAGCTTTATACACTCAAGATGAAATGTCATTACAGGAACGCATATTTTAAAAAGAACACATTAGTGGAAACTGAAAAGATTATCTCATGTGCTTTCTACATGTTTCATGGTCATGGTTTGAACAATAAATAAGAGATCTATTGAAATAATTTAATTAAAGCCAATTTGTTTTTCTTTAAATAAAAACAAACAAACAAAACAAACCTTTAAGGCTTCAAAGCTTTCATAAAATATACTTTCCAAAAATGTTTTTATGTGAGGAATTTTTAATAAAATAAATAATTAAATGATAAAAGTAAAAAAAAAAAAAAAAAACTAATAAAAAGGGCCATATGTGTAAACAATTTGATCTTACAGGAAGGACAACATGTCAAACAATAAAAAGAAGAATCAGTTGACTGATATTTGGGGAGATTCAGAATGAAAAGGTTTTGGACACATTGATAAGTGACGTGCTTTGTCATTTCTCTGCTGTGCACAAGTTTTTCCCGTGTTGCTGTCAGTTTGAATTTTTATCAGATCTGAGCTACAACCATGAACAGAAATGAACAATCATGCAGAAAAAATATCAAAAATGTGCCGCGAGCTAGGAGCGATGTGGACGAAGGTTTAGATCAGATACTTTCATTAATGTTGAATTCAGCTGAAATGGCACAATGAAGATTTTAGAAACCAAACCTGGATGATTCATTTTTTACCAATATTTACTTTATATTCACAAAATCTGATGTTTTACAGTATATAAAACATGTTTGCTCACAAAACACTTGATTATATGTGACATAGCTTCTCACAGCATCCATTCATGGTGCTAAAAATCTGTTTTTCATATTGAATATGTATTTTACAAAAAGATATAGTCTAAAATAACTTTAAAATTCTAAACAGAACATTGGAATGTTCCACCGTCTTTCTGCACACATCGGAAATGAATGTAAACAAATGGTGGTTTTCTGATGGAAGCTATAGTTTGGATAAAATTTTGTCAAAACTTTTCAAACATCAGTCAGACATTTTCTTTAACTACTTGTTCTTGTTCAGAGCTGGTGTTTATCTCCAGCAGTCTTTAGGAGAGAGGCGGGGCTAAACCTGGACAGGTCGCCGGTCCATCACAGGGTCCCAAATAAACAGACAACCAGTCTCACTCACTCACACCTAGGGACAATTTAGAGGTACCAAATAACCTCAGACATTTTTTAGTTTTGTTGAAAGAAGCCAGGGTCCCTGGAAAAACCCCACACGTGTACGAGGAGAACATGTAAACTCCATTCAGAAAGTTTGGAGTTCTGGATTCTAAGCCAGCCAGGACCTTTTTGCTGCAAGACAACAGTGCTGCCAACTGCTGCACCGTGCAGCCCACTTTAAAAAATGAAAGAGTTTAAAGAGATTTGAACGAGCTGCTCATAAAAACAAATCCCTTTCATAAAAGTTGGTTTTGATAACAGGAGTCTGACTGAAAGAAACTAAATGACTCCAACATGTAAAGCACTTTGTTACATGACAGATTAGCAATTTACTCTCACACATGGACATATTATATATGAAATGTTCATTTTATTTATCACTAGAATTATTATAATAGCAAACAAAATATTGACTATGGCTTAATCATTCCAAAGCTGCGCAGGAACCAAAGAAATTAGTTGAAATGATTTTAAATTATTGTATTATTCATAAATGAAAGCATTAGTGTTTAGTGTTTGTAAAGCTTTGTTTTTGATGCTGCAAGCAGTTCTGTGATTTCCAAAATAGCCCTGCTTGAAATTGCTGTCCAGCATTTGTCAGTGTTGTTGTTGTCTATAACATTATGCTACATCAACTTATTTTTTGACTGTCTAAATGTAGCAACAGTGAATTATTTATTTCCCATCTGGAAAGTTAAGTCTACATAAAGATCATGATGTTGCTTACTCTTAAAATTTCTAAAAATATTTTCACCACATTTAATATCAACATTGAACAAGTGCCATTGGGCTGATCTGACAAATAAAAGGTTACTTTGTTGATTAATGTGTAATTCTTCAGTAGAAGTGTTTAAGTTGCTTAAGGTTGGTTTGTTTAGGCTTATTCATCTCTTTCTGTTAATTTTCATATCAAATAAGTATTAAACATTATTTCTTTCATACTTTAAGTAGTTACTGAGTACATCTTGTTAAACTTTTGCTGGAGAGAGACGCCAGCCTCTGCGACCCTTTGCACAAACAAGCGGTTATAGAAAAGGGTAGGAAGGATCTTGTTAAACCTCCAGGGCCTCTAATGCAGTGAGAAGTTCAACTCCTCAGTGTAAACTGCTTGCCCGCAGGCTTAGTGAGAAACGCAGAGATCACAACAAGAGCCAACTCCACAGAACCTTCCTGGGTCAGCGGTTTGAGCCCATAAACAGGGAAGAAGTAAAGAAAGTGAGAAAAAGAAGTGAAGTTAAGAACAAGTGGCAAAGAGAAAGAATAGAAATGTCATTGAAGGGGAGGAGGAAATGATACGGGTGTTATGTGTGTATTTGAGTGTGGATGTGCCTTCGGGACATTCTGTCAACTGTCAGTTGTCAGTGTCCAACAGACTTTTGGCCCTCAGGGGCCCCTGTCACCAACCCTGAGCACCTCAGGGTGATAGTGTAGGGCAAATAGAAGCAAAGAGGGAGAGAGCGAGAGAAATGAAGGAAGTGAAAAGGGCTTTGCTTGCATCCTGTCACTGGCTGTAATCACCCTTCAATGTGTGTTTGAACAAAAGAGCAGATGTGAAGGAAGCTTGGCTTGCGTTGGACAAAACTGTCTCTAGCCCTCAGCGCTAAGTGCTTAGCCTAAAGTAGCTGTCAGACATATCAGTGAATGTGTGTGCGTCCTTTTACTTTTATCCTTGTAAGTGCAGACCTACCTATTATATTCCAGTTTACTGGCATGCTGCCTCTTACAAACGCTAACATTACCCCGTCAAACACAAACTAATATCATGTAAAATAAACTGAAAAAACATCGGAAAGTAAAACGGTATCAGAAAGGTTTATCATAATGTGAAGGTATTCATAAAATATGTAATTAACCAGGACTTGATGGAGGGTTACAGAAAGGAAGCAGCTGAGATGATTTGCACTTTCTGAAGCACACATCAGATTGCAGGTGGGTGGGCTCTTCCTCTGGAGTCAGATAATCCAATATTAATAGCTAAACAGAACATGGCAGCCATGGCTGTTGTACAGTTTCCAGTATCACACACAGAAAATATGATCATTGACACACTGTAATTGTAAATATAGATACAGCCAAGGGGCATAAGATCATTCAGAAGCAGGAATAAAACTAAAAATATATATTTTTGTTATAATTTAAACCGCCCATGTTGCATGACTTTTCATATCTGTTTGATGGTGGGTATTTTTTTTTTTTCTGCAGGATGACAGCTGGTAGTGACGCTGCGCTCCCTTAGGGCTCATTTAGATGGGACATGGTGTGTGCAACATCAGAGAGCTGCCGGTGCAACTCCCATGACACTACCCAGAGGTAACATGAGTAAATGGAAATAAGAACAGAAAAAAAAAAAGAGGGAGAAAGTATTGGAGGGTTTGTGTTTAAAACTTCACTTCCAGCTGTGCCTGTCAAATGCAGATAGTCCTCTTAAAGAGACGGGAGAAGGAGACGCTGAGTTGCACTGACAGAATAATAATTTTTGCCTATTTTTGGTTCCACAAGTTCAACATCCTTATTTTAAAAATTGCTGGGTAAGTAAACAAGGCTGAATATTGTATTTATATATTTACAAATTAGAAAAAACTGTCTCAGTGTGAAACAAGAAGATCAATTCACATTTAAAATATTAATACAAGTCTCTCTCATTGCAGGTTTATTGAAATAGCATTTGCAAAACAAATAAAGTCATGCTGTGTGTCCATACAACATATTTAGTGATTGAAGCATATCATGCATCATTAGAGAATAAAAGAGGTGAACAGGCCTGTTTTTACTCAAATAAATTGAATATTACTTTGTTGAACCCCAATTAAAAATAAAGCGTTGAAACACCAGAATGAACTGTAATCTCATTAGGAAAAATAAATATGGCTGAAAATTTCTGGGAATGCAGTCACGTGTTTGTTTCAAGCATTTTCTCTGCTTTTTTTTCAGATTTTTTATTTTTCTCAGTTTATCACTGAAAACATAATCTTATTTGAATATTTTTCGACCCTGTGCTGCTTGAAGAATTTCTGCTGTTATTCTATTTCAACTTTACTGCCTGTCATGAGTAACCATAGCAACAAGCCAGTTTACCACAAGCAGCTGATGGAGATTTCAAAGGCTAAAATAATGCTCAGATTGAGATCTCAACAGGAGACGTCACAGATGCAAAGCGAGAAAGAAGAAGCTTAAACGACTTTTTCCATCAATCATAATTGGGGGTTTGACAGTCCTCGCAAATAAGATGGATGAGCTTGAAACTCTGACTCAAACCTAGTCAGAGTTTCAGTAATGTAGGATTTTTCACCAGCATCAGCTGATAAAAGGTGAACTGACTGTATATGTGGGTAAAAACTGGCAACCAGATTTTAATAAGAGTTCATACTTGAAGCTCCTAGAAGGCTAAGAAACATAGAAAAGGAGGTATAATTTATCTAGATAATTTGAAATCTTTGTTCTTTGTTTAAAGTTTTCAAATAAAAATATTCACTGTATTACAATCTGACCCCACCCCCCCCAAAAAAATAGAATTTATAAATACATTTATTCTTGTACCTTCACCCCAGAGTGGTAGAACAGGTCTTTGCTTCGGCGCTTGATAAAAGTGTTCATCTGCTCTTTCATCCCTAAAACATATTAGAAAAAGCTTAAATCATTAATAAGAAATTACCGTTGTGTGTAAATACTTGCACAGGAAGTACAAACAGGAACGTTTTTAGAGATGTAAACATACAATAAAAATAGGCTTAATGCTAAAACCAAAGTCAAGAATCTACTTTTTGTACCACTAGTTTTTTTTAAAACTTACATCTGAATTCAAATTGTTCGAATTTGCTTCGTCTGTCATTAGTTTACACTCTCTGCCGAATTTTGCCAAAAAGGATTGTGGGATAGGTAGGATGTGAAAGGAATCATCAGACCCATCCTTCAAATTCAGGGAAAAGCAGGATGCATTTGTAGGAAATATTTGAAGAATCCTTTGAATTTGGACACCCTTCATCGGGGTGCTGTGACATAACATCCTTCAAATGAGACCTTGGAAGGATGCAGACCCTGAATTTGGACACAGTCCAGGTGTGTAGATGCAGAAGAAAACATGCACATGCAAACTGATTAAATCACAGACAACACTGTGGATAAAAATAGAAAAAACACAGCAACTGCAATAACAGAGAGCTACAGTATGATTAATACTGACATTGCAGGATTATACGTAACTAAGGAGAGAAACCACAGTGAACTAACCAATACTGGAGGTAAAGGAATAAAAAATTATACATGATTAATGAAAACCTAAAAGAGTTCAAATAAGGCGGCCAAGCGATGTAAAAACTCTGCTCACTAAGAGTGTTTGCACATAATGACTCACAAAATCAAAAACAAATATACAGTATAAAGGGAAATCTGGTAAAATGTTTAAATAAAAACAGAAAAGAAACAGACCAAGACTCTATTATCATAACTCATGACTTGTATAATTTTGTCGTGATTATGACGGATTCATGTCCACATTTAAATTCACAGATAAAATAGAAGATCCAAAGATTAATACAAGCATAAGGTTTCATTTAACACAACATGTTCTGTACCATTTATTGTTTTAGTTCAGTTCTGCTGTGTTTCCCTTTAGCTGCACCGTTCTAGTGATATCTGTGACCTTCTTTGATCTTGTAATTCTTCAGCTATCAGATAGATATTTTAGCCAAAGAGAAAGAACTTAAAGGAAATTGCTTTTTCTCACTACTATCCTTTCTATGATTGTTTAGTTCATATTTATCTCTGACTTTGGTGTGTTCATCTTGGGCCTGAGATCACTGACCACTTCTCAGTTCATATCCATCTCACACAGAGAATAAGAAAAAGATATTAATGATATATGAGACAGCAACGGCAAGAGAAAATATTGGTCAGTGAGGGGAAAAAGGAAAATTGTGGGGTGAGCTGTCATGCTTTCAGATCAGCAGAGATAGTGTGTCCAGGAGATTGCTGTTCCTTTAAATATTCATCTCAGGCAGGCGACAGGTTTGATTTTGAGGAGTAAGTCGGTCTGTCAGGCTGCTGTCACTGTCAGGTGACAAGTTTCACATTCATGCTGCAATTTTTTGAATCCTTTTTGCACACAAACACATTCTCACTGATAATAAGGTCCTTTTACTTTAAAGTTTTCCTATAAGGAATTCTTACATCAATAATTTATAACCATATTGATTTTAGGGCATCGCTGTGCGGATGTGATAATCCCTGAAAGGACTTTCTGTCAATAAAAGACTCTACACTGCATTTTATTTTGTGAGCCACTTGGGAAATTTTCCAGAAAATGAGACAGTGTGCTTTATGACAAACATATGATGATTGTAAAGTACAAAATATCAAACAATACCATAAAACTGGAACTTGAAAAGTAAATAAATAACTGAATGTCCAAGGAAATGTTTTGTGTCAGAACTGTAAAATAATCTCTTGGAATCTTTTAAAAACAACAAAAACAACATAAAAAATAAATTTTCAATATTTTATTCAACATAAAAACCTGAGAATTTATTAAATACCAGGGGTGCCAAAATAAATTAATAAATACATACATCATTAAATAATCATTCGATGATCATTTACCTGTTGTAAATGTTAAATATGAACCTTTTCACACAAACACAACATTAAGAATAAAACTTAAAACCTTAAAATAATTTACAGTTTTCAAATTAAAAGTCATGTACTTGAGTCCATCATGTTTTACATTTTTATTCCTATTATTTTGGTCAATATTTTTCTTTTTCCTTTGTACATAAATTTAACAAATAACATTTCATGGCCTGCATCCTTGAATGTTTGATTTACAGCTGTGAATGTTTTTAATGAAAACATGAAAGTAAAAACAATAGAAAAGGTAAAGGATGTAGAGTAGATGTCTTGTTTTGATACTCATCTCATGTGGGACAGTTGGACATGAAACAGTTGTTAGCATGTCGGAAAATGATCCACAGAGAAGTGTGGGATTTATAAAATGACTGAAGGAAGCCACAAAGCAATTAAAGATTTTTTTTTATTTTTTATATCCTTTAATATTGTGACTGCACATAAATATTGTTTTCAGATAAAAAAAATACACATTACTGACAAGTGATGCTTGCAAGTGAAAATACCAACGATATGTGGAAAGGCCTGTTTATTTTTATTTGGAGGATGGAGCTGGTGTCATTCTGCTACTTTGGCGATTGAAGGGTTAAGTCTATGTGTGTTAGCATGTTTGCTTGTATCACTGACACGCTCTGGCCTCTGTGTTTATGTTCATGTGAGTTCATATGAGTTGCTGTGAAGTGTGCGTCCATTCATTATTAAGCTGTCAGTTTAAGAGGCTGCAGCTCGTTCCTCTGCACAAGATGCAACATTCACACACAGCAGCACTGAAGGGCTTCACTGCACGCTGACAGTCTCATTAATAAAAGATTTTCTCATTCACATAGAGTTTTATACTGAATGCATAAACTGCACATCTGCATTTTTATCAGTAATTTTATTAATCCCCTAAGTTTTTGAATTGTTTAACCGAGACTGACCTTTCACCTTTTAATAAATATTGTTATTAATCTCTAGAACATGTTGACCATTACTCTACATCCTCTGCTTGATTAACCTCTTTAATCTTTGCAGGAAAATGTCAGTGTGTTAATTTGTGGCACAGTTCTGCTTAATGACAACATCTCAAATCTTATTACATTATAAAAGAATATCAGATTAGACAAGCTGGTGAAATGACTTAGTGTGAAATAAGGAGTGGAGCTGCAATTATTCTTTATGATCTAGCCGTCATTCCTCTGAGAGGAAGAGAAAAGGATAAAGACACAGAGTGATGACCAGATGACATGATGAGTATGTTCAGTTAGAAAAACTGCAAAAGTTATTAGCAGAACAATGTGACCCCTTGCGTTTAATATCCTGTAAACCCACCGACCCATCCACTCTACTTAACAAAAGGTTTAAGAACTTTATTTCAGTAGAGTGTAAGAATCCATATGCTTATAGTTCAGCTTGCGTAGGAAATATTTTTACATTCGTTCCAACAGCCATATAAAAACAACAATTAGTATTGTATCTCTTTTCTGTTCATGGAATTTTAAAACTAAGAGATTTTGAGCTAACAAACCTGTTCTTGAAATTAAAATTGTGCATAAAAACAAAACAAATTTACACAGACACATAAGAACGGTGCTACTTTAATGCAGATTCACACCCTCTGCAACATAGACATACACAAAACAAATGGATTTGGGAGTTTGTTTACAACCCCAAATTGTAAAACTTTGGAACACTCTGTAAAATGTAAATAAAGACAGAATGTAATAATTTGCAGTTCTAACATAAAAAACTCATCTGATGTTTAGATATTTTAGTATTTATCATGAGGATGTGCTGCTCCTAATCCTGTTTTCAACAGTTTCATTTCAGGTTTCTTTATATCTCTGAAACATTGTCAGCAGTGTTGGATTTTATTGAAAAACCATCCAAAATTCTTTAGGCTATTCTTTACACGTGAAGGTTTTTGTGGAAGTGTTGGATTGTCTCGGTCTCGCCTGCTGACACTGAATCAATAATGTGTTCTAGTTTGGTACAATTAAAACGAGCATTTTTAACCTAAAATTACATTGTAGATTTATAGTTTTCATGCAAAAAACAACAAAGAGGAGAATGAGAAGATTTTTTTCTTTAAGATTAAAGATTAAAATCCAAGAATTCCACCACTGACTCCTAAAAGCTCACTGCACTCAGGTTTAATTTATATGTTCTTAACAATAATTTATCAAACTGTTTCTATAAGAAACGGTTATTTCACAACTTGCTCAGTTCATTTTGGGCAGTGTTTATGATGAAAAATAGATCAATAAAATGTATATTAGTGAGACTTTGCGGTGTACAGCTCATGTTGTTCTTATTAGGAAGTCAACAGCAGAGGTTCTACTGTATATCTGCACAGAAGAAATTGGAATTTGATGGAAGAGAAGCAGCAAACTGATAGAAATCAACCTTTTTCCTCCACATATTAAAGAAAGAAAAAAAATTCAGTTAGAGAATTTGACAAAAAATTCTAAACAAAAAGGGTGAGATAAAAAAAAGAAGTTGTCGATAAAACTTTGTAAAAAAAAAAAAGTAAAAGAAAAATCATTATAAAGCCAGAGGATGACTAGATACAGGCAAGATTAATTTAGGTTTTTATAAATTGCCTCAGAAGGAAGGTGTATTACAGTGTTTGTCGAGAATGACATGTTTACTTGTATTATCTCTTCTTTTCTTACTTCAGAAGGAAGCAGAGAGGGAGACAGATGGCAGGTAGGCAGACAGGCTCGAAGGAGAAATTGGCAGGTGGAATACAAACAAGTCTTACCACTCAGCAGCCAGGGAAGCAAACAGCCAGACATCCCCACAGGAAGAAAGTTTACAATCTTTAATGCAGTCTAACACTCAGACAGAAAAATCAAAGTAGATTGTTTCTTAGAGCCAACAGACAGAGATGAGTATTTGGACCAGTTTTCTCACTTCTATGAAGCTGTCCAGTTCTTATGAGAAGTGTCTGACTGTTCAATTATTTTCTAAAAAGATGAAAATTTGATGTGTGGATAAACATTTTAGACCTTCAGACTGAAGATAGCTTCCATTATCATTTTGAAAGGATGATTAATATTAAGATAGATCACTTTAAAAACATGCCTGGAAATTATTCACCTCCTCATATACAAACACTTTTGGGTTTGAATCAGTTTATATAAAAAAATAAAGGTAAAAGCAAAAAGAAAAAAATTATATTTTCGCTCTAGTCTTCAGCAGAAGTGTATATTTTCATAATCATCATCACATGCACATTTCAGATATTGTGACATTGCTTTCATTTAGCATTGAATGTCGTCTGATGACTCTGGTGATGTCTGGTAGTAGAACTGAACTGAAATGCACAGAGGAGGCGACGAGAAGACGTTTGAACAACGATTATTGCAACTGATGTGAAATGTCTGAACTGTGGGAGGAGTCAACCGTCAGCTATGAAGAGTGAGATGATACTTACAGGTTGAGGAAAGGGAGCAGAGGGAGGCAGTGTTGTAATCCAAAAACAGGTCAAGTTCCAGGTAATCCGATTAGATGGGCAGACAAAATCAAACAGGGCGGAGGCAGAGATCGAGGTCGGGGACGGTCCAGGATGGTCATACACGAGGCAACAACAGACTGATAAGAAACAAGAAGAGCGCATTTTTGTCAAACCATTCGATTGAAAAAAAAAAAAAAAAATCTATCTTACCGTTATGACTCATAAATCATTTTGTTTACTAGTCCACCACACCAAGCTAAATTCATTTTCAGGGCAAATATTAAAAAAAAAAAAAAAAAACAGGATAATATAACTCAGTAAAAGTAACTGATGAAACTTCAGAGTGTTTTATTTCCAAAGAGATCTTAACCATATTTATACTCCAAATTGTTCAAGAACAGCTTCAATTTTAAAATTGGTATGTTTAATTAAAGTGTTTTGTGCAAAAATGGCAGGAACGCTAAGAGGTTAAAGCACATGAAATAATCCGGTCAGTTCAACCATTCACATATTCCATTGCATTTATATTCAGCAAATATATTCAGCTCTGTAATTTACTGAAGCAAATGCTAAATAATACTGAAAACGTTGGTGCTATCAAATGAGCAGTTTGAGAAGCAGCTGATTCAGCAAAAACAGAGTTTTAAAAAACTTTTAAGAAAAGAGTTGAACAGCATTTTTTCTGCCAAAAAGAAATAAAGATATTTCACTCTGTTCAGAAAACTGGGCACATCTCCAAAGCAGCAACAAATACTCAATGTGTACTGAAATCCCTGGCTGATTATATGTGTTTTTTACTAGAAACTATAGTTTATTTACTAAAATGGGACCTGCAAGACTCAAGTTTTATTTCTTTTAATTATTCTTTGAGTTTTTTTAGGTCCATAAAAAAGATAAAAATGTTAAGGTTAAAAAAATAAATCTGAACAAGAAAAAAAGCGGGTCAGACTGAGTTGTGATATGAAATGAAAGTGTGTGCTTGTTATCATAGGCCTTGTCACCTGCATCATGTACAGTAGAAGTGCTTGCTTTAAAGGTGTTAGTGTCTTTGGAAGGGAGTTAGAATCAGTGAGGAAGGAAGGAAAAGTGTGTGAGGCTTGTATGTTTCCAGCAAGACTCACTATCTCATTATCCTGAGACAGAAAAGCCTTCTGGGTAAAGATCAGGTTCACTAAAATCAACATTAACACACAGAGAGAAAAGCTCGCCCGTGTATTTTATTATCCTTGGATTACAATTCTTGCTGTACCTGCTACATCAATATATTATGAAAATGATTACTGAAATCTAAACTTGAGCCATAAATCAAACTTGTTTTTCTTCTCTCTCTGCCAGGCTTTAATGTGATTAAATCTGAGTAAGATAATATAAAGTGTAAAAGATAAAAATGATTAGTGTGTCATTGTGGGATCTTATATTAAACTTTAAATGTAAGCTTGTTGTTTGCAATAAAACTTATTAGCTTTGGACTCTGACAGAAGTGTGTAAAAATAAACAAGAGAACCATTAACCAATGACAATTCAAGGTATAAAAACAACCAAATTTGATGAAATAAATGTTTTTGATGTTTTTATGAGAGGTCACCTGACCACAAGCAAAACTCACAGGAGCCTCATATTGGAAAACAAGTCTGCCAGCGTACACACATATCTTCAAATCAAATCAAATCAAATCATAAGATTATAGGTTTTTGCTATTAAGAAGAAAGATTTAAAAAATAATAATAATAAATGTAACTCACCCTTCACTCTGAAGTTTAGCAAGTTTAAGCCTAAAAACACTAACTTACGTATGCTCCAATGCCACGTATCTGCCCCGTCTCTTCTCGAGCAAACCAAGACTTCCTGCAGTCCCTCCCCCTAAGATCCTCTGTCCTCCTCACACCATCATGCACTCCTCCCTTCTCCAACAACCCACAAAATCCTCCGTGGTGTATCCTCCAGCTAAACCTGCAGCCTGGACTTCCCCACACTTCAGCCCCCTGCTGCTCCGTGTTAGCATGAGCTGCTAATTAAGACTTTTTCACACAACCCTGCTAAGTCACATGTTGGGAATCCCCTGCAAGCAATTAGGGTTAGAATAAATATTTTAATAAATTTTACTTCAACTATAATTTCTAAAGAAAATAGTGTATTTTCATTCTACAACCCTCTAAACACCCAATGGAGGCATTGTTTTGTTAAAATATAGCTTTTTATGAAAATATTCCATATTTTACCTTTAACTTTTACATTTTTCTAGTTGCTGGATTCAGTAAAAGAACATCACTTTCATCATGAACGTATTTTGTTCTGATCTTAGACATCTTTAATCTAAGTATGCAGACAGCTACCTGATAAATCTCTTGTGTTTTTGGGCTTTAAAAGCATTACTCAAAAGATGAAGCACATCTTTGCCCTCACAAGGACTTATAATGATATTAGTTTTGACTTTAGTCATTATTTTAAAGTTAGTTAAATTAAAACAACAAAAAGTTATTGTGTGATCTTTTTGTTACATTAAAACAGCTCTTACACACTGTGGCATGCGATCTCCTGGGTGTGTGGCATCAGGACATTGACAGTCCGTCTCTTGGGTCCCTGTGGCTCATCTGGACTCAGTGGAACGGGCATATTGCTGGATATAACTGGAACACTTGATTGGAATGGGATTTGGGGGTTTGGGTTCTTTGTAATGTTCCTTAAGTTGTGACTGAATAAAGTAATGTGGTCCAGTGAAAGTGCTTTGGTGTTCAAGGATTTCCCCAAAAGTCACATAATGATGTAGATGTCACAAAACAAGATATGGAATGTGATTCATTAAGTGTTTGCTGTTATTATGAATATAAGAGTTAAAAGGGAAACCCCCAAACAAAGTCTGAATAGCCTCCCAAGGTCATCCTTGTGTTTTCCCAATTATGTATGCAATCATACACCCCTAATACAGCAGGATAATAAGGAGATAGTAAAATAATGCAATTAAATTAAAGCACTCGTGTGTAAAAAGATTATCCACTGGGTTAGGTTGGATAAGAAACTGGAGTGTAATCAACAGAGACATTACTGAGGCCATGTTAACACTCTCTGTTCTGTGCGCTTAATTTAAAATTTACTTCATTTTCGCTTAATCGTTTTCACTTCTTGAAAAAAAGATGTAAAACCTAGCAGCAACTTTGAAAACCCACATCAGTCTTTTAATATCACCTATTATCTTTTTTTTTCCCTTTCACTCGCCATTGACCATAAAAAGTCACAAGCTTCTTCAGTTATTTATGAAACTTTAAAAATATTTGGTGCTTGACATCAGAATGCTGTTGGACTTCACGACCTTTTTAAAAATGATCGGTATTGACTGAAATGTTGAGAAAGGAGACACCTTTAGACTTAAAGAATCTGATGGGAAAACCAAATGCATTTTGCTTGTATCAGATAACAGTGGACAAATGTTGGAGACATAATAACCCTGTTTGAGTTTGTCATTTCATTATCTATAATAACTAGAAAAATAAAGAACATCTACAGAGAAGTCCAGTTCTTATTAATGAGAAGTAACAAATGTTACGAACTAAAAGGGTCATAAAATGCTTGAAAGTCATTGATTACCTTTTTAGCATTTCTAATATTCTTTGTCATTAAGCCTTAATTGCTATTAATCCCAAATTGTCCATTTACCCAGGGACCAATTTATATTTTACAACTTATCCATGCAACAAAATGAATAAATAACATCCTCCGTATGACTTTTAACATGAAAGGTTGCTCAGAGCTTTAAAAAAAGGTCAACAGCAACATTAGAGGTTGACTTTTTTTACCCAAAAAGTTTGAACTAGAATAATGCTGCAGCTAAACACAACGAGACGTAACATTTGTAAAATTATTTTTTTAAATATATTTGATAGATTAACATGCTCAACGAGTAAACTATTGAGAAATTATAGAAATCATTTATGGAAAATGTATTTTGGATTGTTCACAACAAAACAAATTTTTTTCTTCTGTGGTTTTAGTATTTTCTGGATAGTGTAATGCTAAACAGTAACGTTATGAGATGTGCTGAGTCTTCATTGTGTGTCTAATAATGAAGGGGGCGTTTCAGCGAAGCACGTCTGAAGGCTTGCTTCATTTAGGGGAGGAGCCAAAATGAGGATGTCAGAGGTCTCGCTGCCCAGCTGTACCATGTGATTGCTGTCAGGAAGTGTGTGAGATCTTGCCATATTGTTTTACAGCTAAACCCCTCAGGCTCTGGTCAAAATGTGGGTTTTTGAAGGAGAGCTGCGGTCAGTTGAGAGTTTAGATAGTCTGGAGAGTTCAGGGATAGAGAGAGAGATTTAGGAGAGTGAGAAGAGTAGGACAGGTGATAGGATGGCGCCAGCGGGGAAAAGGGAGGATTTCCCTGGTGTGGGAACAATTTGATCTGATATCTCTTAACAAGGAAAGCTAAAAAGAAATTGTTTAAAACCCAAAACTGTTGAGAAACTCTTGTTTCTGAATAAAAATGAATACATTTCTTCTGTCCTGTACATCATTGTCCAAGTTCCACAAGCAATTTCATTGTCCTCTGCCTGATTACTCACATACCAACATCACATGCACATATGTAGTTAGAAATAATGCATGAATAAGAACATAAAATACAGTGAATAAGGAAGAACAAAAGGCTGATCTGACAGCAAAACTACTTACAAAGAACCAGAGAGAAACAAAGTGGCCCAGATGTTTATAGACAATGTGAATGAAAAACCAGGGAGCGTTTCAGCTGGGACTGGTTGATTACTGACAAGGAACAGCTGAGGAGAGAAGTAAAGGAGTTAATCAGGTAAATAGGGGCCAGGTGTGATAACATGACAAAATCTTTGCAATTTCCCTGAATAATGTGTCTAAATTTGTGACATGTGACGTTATTCTTGGGACTTGAGCCATAGATTGTGAACTGTTGCTGCAGACAGTAACAAACTGCCTTTGTTTGGGGCCTTTTCAAACAGCGTGTGTGTTTGTGTAAACTCTAATTGGCTGGTTTGTGGTGTGTGGACCGATACCTGCAGCAGGTGGCTCCTATTGTCGCTAACAGCCTATTTCAATTATGACCTAACTTCAGTGTTACAGTAGAGCTCACACAAGTTTCAGCTCTGAACAACCTAGAGGTCAAATGTATAAGAATTAAGAAGAAGAGAACACACAAAGGTATCTGGAGAATTAGTGACCTTGGCAACTATCCATCACCTGGAGCTCCCAAAGGAAGGAGGGGTGTGCTGGAGGCTGGGGAGACTGTGATAATCCTGAGGAGAATGATAGGGACTAAAGGAAAGTGAAACTGAATTATTTATTTAATCATTTGAGATATGTCCAAACATCCAGCCCATTATTCCCAAACATAAAGCTGTCAGCATAACTGTTAGCATGCTGCTGAAAACACAAAGGCACCAAAGGAAATAAAACACCACGTCTAAGGCCTCGTTTCTATTTATCCAGCAAAAACACACGTACACACGGAAACTTGAGAGAAAAATGCTTCAAGGAATCAAAAGTTGATGAAAGTGGATTAGATAGGAACATCAAGAGGAATTCAAGGTCATTCATCAAACCCAGATAAAAAAGGAGCAAATGCAATAAAGTGTGACCAAGATCCACCACAGAATCATGTCTCTGTGTCACAGTATTTTTTATGTTTTATCTGCTGTTTTCAGAATTTCTGCAGCAAAACATTTTATCTGGTACACCCATTGTTTTTCCTGTAGTTAATATGAATAGCATAGCTAAAAATTATTATGTCAATATAAACAACCATCTGTGTTTCTGAAAGCTCCTTGCAAAACTAACCATCTCTGACTGACAATTAATAAAACAGAAAGAAAAAAGGGAAAAAAAAAAGAGAAAGATTGGTCATTCAGTGAGCTACATCCAATTTCTTGTTTCCTTTGCAAGAACATGCACAAACACCAGTAATTTGTCCACTAACTTCTTCCCAGTCTTCTTTTTTCTCTGTAAAAACTGTGCAAAAAAAAAGAAAGGAATCTGTCTTCTGATTTATTGTTTACCACAGGCTTCATTTCTATTTCAGCAATTTAGCTTTGCAGTTCAGTTTCTTTCATCTGTTTCCTCTCAATCTTTATGTGCTCTTGCATGAAAAGGCACATTGAACTATATATATACACGAACACATGCAGTAAGAAGGACTTTATCCCTTCAGAAAAACCAATTCATTTCACACGTTTATTTTTGCAGTTTGAGTCAAATCAACTTGAGCAGGATTACAAACTGCTCTGATCATGTTTGAATGTTTGATGCATTTCATGACACCAAAGCAAGGCAAGGTAGCCCATGTCTGCATCAATGCACTGCAATTTGCACTGTGTAGGAGTGTGACATCAAAACAGATTCGTAGCAGCATGGCTGATGTTGGGGTTAAAATACAAAGTAACATGCATTCATATCTATGCATGATTATGCATCGATGCTTTTGTTTTAAAGGCGCTGAATATTATTGTCACTTTTCTTGGCCTGTTTGTTGTTTAATGCATGTTTTTTCAAACACGCATTTATGTTCTAGGAAACTCAGCAAAGACTTGAATCTTAAGTGCAATAACAATGGAATCAAGCGATTTCCTTGGATTTGTTGCTTCTTTTTTTGTTTCGAGAGGTACAAAATTACAGAGAAGAAACAACACAAAAGGATGAAAAATAGCACAGATCGAAGGACAGATGTAAAGTGAAAGCAATTCCTAGATTTTTGGTGTTCAGGATTCTGAGGGGGGGCTACTTCCTCTCTTCAACATTTATTAGAAGTGAGGCGGAACCACATGGTGGAACCAAATTAACTGGTGAAAATTGTTTCTTCACAAAGGACGCCTGATATGTTGCTTATCTTTTGATACCGTAGATGTGAATAAGCTTTTAATTAGAAACAGGAAGAGCAAGAAACTCCTGCAGGACACCAGAAATATGTGCAAAAACTTTAATTAAACTGAATCATATTTATTAATGGCAAAACTAACTGTAAAGCCAAAAAAAAAACTAATTCTTTCTCAGAATGATAAAATCTAAAGAGACACTGGCTGTGTAAACTTCTCTTTTGTTAAAAGAAACAAAACATGCTATTTGTTGGTAACCATGAGCCTTCTGGTATATTGTGCATAAATCTGAAATGAGATAAATTAGATTGAAATTGTTTAGAGTGCACAGGACCATAAAATGGGTTGCATGGTGGTGCAGCTGGTAGCACTGTTAGCTTGCAGGTTTGAAACCCAGACGGAACCTTTCTACGTGGATTGCATGTTCTTCTTGTGTATGTACAGGTTTTCTCTGGGGACTCTGGTTTCCTTGTACAGACCCCGCCCCTCTCCCCCTGTGACTCTGAGCAGAAACAAGGTGGTAAGGAAAATGGATATACAGCTGGGACACACTGCGAGGCTCCACCGAATGCTCTGATCACCAAACAGGCAAAGGCAGGTGAAGTTTCTTGCCCAAAGACATAATGGCATTGCAATCTTTTCCAGAAGGAGCCAGGATTTGAACCACCGACC
The DNA here is from genome assembly GCA_006937955.1 of Pachypanchax playfairii. Taxonomy (NCBI): domain Eukaryota; kingdom Metazoa; phylum Chordata; class Actinopteri; order Cyprinodontiformes; family Aplocheilidae; genus Pachypanchax; species Pachypanchax playfairii. Next base: position 1,405,199 of record SSNP01000006.1, on the reverse strand, counting down.
CTTCAATTACCAGACAACCTGCAATACCTCCTGAGCTGCTGCTTCCCCAGAACAGTTAATGCAGAACAGCTTGCTGGTTGAATAGACATTTATGTGCAGCTTTAGTAACAATAAACATTCAAACATGGCTCATTTCTGCTCTGTTTATTAATAAGTGATTCATTGCATCAGTAAATGCCAAGTGAGTCAGATCTACAATACTGTTAAACAAACATCAACAGGTGCTTGTTGAGTCAAGCAGTTTAAAGCTGTAGTTTATTGTATTCAAAGTCTTCAGCCACTGAGAAAATGAAATTAATTGTTCTAACATTAAAAAATATTAATTCCTTACAGGATGATGCAATTCAAATAAACTTAATATGAAAATGAATAAGTACATCAGAAAACTCATGTTGCTCATGAACATTAAAGGCTTTAGGTAATCAGGACAATAGCTTTCTGTTGAAGAGACACAATGAAAAATTCATGAAATAATTCTCCACGTCTCTTCACTCCTTTTTCTGTCTGCTGTAATCCCACTTCTATTCTTTGTGCTTCCATTTGGGTCATGGCTCAGCACATAACTGTCACATAAGACGACGTCTGAAGAGACTCTGTCATTATTTAAACCAGGAGGGAAATAAATGGATGGATGGATGGATGGATGGATGGATGGATGGATGGATGGATGGATGGATGGATGGATGGATGGATGGATGGATGGATGGATGGATGGATGGATGGATGGATGGATGGATGGATGGATGGATGGATGGATGGATGGATGGATGGATGGATGGTAACGTAAGACAGATTTATTACTGGCAGCATTCAAATTAAATCAAGCTACTTTCCTAAAGAAAAGAAAACAGTCCAGTCTAACAATAACCTGCTTAATCCTTAAGATCGTCTAAATCCCCAGCTGCTTCTGCAGCACTGTTACACAATCATTTCAGACAAACACAGATTGGAGCCAGGCAGAAACATGCCTCATATAAAGGATAAACGCAGGGTTTCAGTAAGTCTCTGAGGGGCAGAATGTAGATGTCACTGACTTATTAAGAGAGATGAGGAGCTGGAAGAGAAAAGGAGCATTTCAGTTAAATATACAGGTTAGAGACAGATGAAGCACTTGCATAAGATTTTCTACCATCGTTTCCGTCTCACGTCTGGCTTCTTAATGGCACATTAGGATGAGAAAAGTTTCTTCTTGGCAGACAATCCAACAGGAGGGAATATTCTCATCGTCTCTGCCAGGGATTTGCTTGAAAAAACAATTTGTGAAATTATTTTTCAGGCCTCATATAGTAATCTGACTCAGTGCCGTAATAATTCAACATCTAGACGTGCAATTTCATTTTGCTAAATTTTACTGTTTATGTGTTTTATTAGTCCAGAAATCACACACAATTTCACTTTCTTATCTGAAAGGCAAAAACTTTGTATGTGTCAAAAGGAATATTATACAATCAAAACAGGAACTAGAAGAAATCACAAGTATTTCTGTTTTAATTCTCTCAAGACCAAGAGAAAAGAAAGGCAACATGAGAAGAACGTGAAGGTAAACTTCATTTAAAGGTACTGACTTAAAATAAAGTCTATTGGCAGTTGATGTCTCCTGAAAAATATGTTTAATTGCAGACTTACTTTTAAATTGTCCAATAAAATCAAAACAATGGAGTGAGAGTTAATTAGTGGAAGCCCAAAACTGTAGATCCGTCCAAAGGAGCTAATGCGTGAAAAGATAAAACATTTTTTCAAGGTTCATTCAGCTTGAGTCTCTGCTGCTTAGCAGTGGTTTGATGGTCTTAAAAACACTTGGGTTGGAAACCATCTTTCAACTGCAACAAGTAGTTGTCACAAATGTTATGAATGTAGTCAAATTTCTGAGCAAAGTTAAGTATTAGAATGTCAGAGATAACTTGCATGCGAACATTTTGGTAAAAGCACTGCTGAGGTCAGAGCAGCTCTTTCCATGCTGGTACTTTATTTTTAGGAGATTATAATGTTGTGATCTTTGAGTGAGTGAGTGAGTGAGTGAGTGAGTGAGTGAGTGAGTGAGTGAGTGAGTGAGTGAGTGAGGTGGTGCCAGATCAAAAAAAAGGACAGCTGAAAACAATGAACTGATTACAGGAAGTGACATGGGACAAGAAATTACATAGAACTACAGCTAAAAACTACAAAATGGCCAAGCAGACCCTGGTTCATGAAGCTCCAACTCATTTTTTTATTATGATGCTATTTTTTCTTAAAATAACTATAAAATAGTTCTAAATTACAGTATTTCTCTGAGTCACACATTTCTGGTGGTTTGCCAATACTGTGAATATGTTACCATGAAATATTTAATGTGTTCTGACTCAAGAACACCCCATAGCTTCCCAACACGAACATGCAGTGACCTTGAATGGAAACATGCAACAACACATCGCACCCTGAGAGCAATGAAAGCGTTCTTTGGGTCTTGTATCTCTTCTGGACGTAATCGCTGAGGGGTCTGGGATTGTCAGAGACAGCTGGCCTCGTGAATGCCTGCAGAGGAACGCCAAGGCGGATAAACAGAAGAGCAACTGAAAGGACAAGAAGGGTTTAATCTGCAGGAGAACAATTTTGTATTCTGATCTATTCTATTATGCTAGCAATCAGTCTATTCTAATCACTTGAGGAGGCAGTTTGATTTACAAGGATTTTATTAATTATAATCATAATTTGTTCATTGGGTACTTTGTACTCATTAACACACAATGACTTTGACCAAGACAAAAAGTTCATTCTGTCTGACCTGCAACCCGATCCAGGACATCAGATCCCTGTGACCTCATAGTAAACAAAACCTGCTGGTTTCCATCCTCGTAATCATTTTATAATCTCACTTATTCATCTTTTTCTGACAAACCAAACTAAAACAAGTTTTGTGTTTTTCCACCTATATTTACAGCTTCCACCTCCATCGCTCTGAAACTCCAAACATACGGCAGGTTCATCTTGTCAGCAAGATATTGTTTGTTATATCAAGTCGGACTTGATTTATTCTAGTTGTTTTCCTTTTGAGGGATATTTTACACATTTCAGTGTTCTCACTCCTGCTTCACTGTGCTGTCTTCAGTAGAGAAACACTAAACAGTTTAAACATCTTCAATTTGAGCAGTTAATCTTTTGAGATTTCTGTTTATGATGAAAGATCGTAAAGGCTTTTGAAGAAAATAAATAATTTGGGCTGTAAAACTTAAAACCAACCGTTTCAACAGACCAGTTTATTCCATATAAATGAATCTGCTTTGTGTTTTGATGACAAATTATTATATTGTTAAAAACTCTTACAGTCCAATTATAATAATTAAGTTCTCATACAATACAGCATACAAATTTCTGCTGACAGGAAACTATAAGATGATGTTGATCAGTTTGTAGTGGCTTTAATAGCCTTAATTGATTTTCTTAATTGTTAATCAGTTCTTATAGTGTCACATTTACATGTCCAGTATTCAAATTTAAGTGGAAAAATCTTCTATTTGTAAGACAGGATAAACCCTTGACATCTCTCTTCCCTACATATCCCTCCCTTCCCTACTGGGACACACTTCCTGCAGCTTTTGGTGTGAATGATCAAAACACACGTGAATAAAAATCCAGACCAGAAGTATTTCCCTTATTTTACTGTTAAAAAGTGAAGCTGCAAGTTCACATTTACAGGTGCTGCCATGTTGTCCTTTTAAAGTCCGAGTCAGGACAGAGACGGCACAGAAACTCCTGCCACTCTCCCTCACATAGCATGTTTGTTAGCATGATATAACTAATTACAGGTAAAGATTAGAATTAGAAAAATGAATATTTGAAATACAGCACCAAGATATAAACCATCCGAATCAATGGAAATAAACATCTGGAAGAATATTTATTTTTAAGTATGGGGATTTAATATTCTCATATTTGAATTTTACTCATGTTCAAGGTTAAAAATGTCCCCTACATCTTTTATCGATAAGACAATAGGTGAAATGGAATTCATACCTTGTCTTGCAGCCACAAACCAGAAAGTCTTAGATTAAAACACACACAGGGGCAGTGATTGAATATTTTTTTCTATGTGTATATTTCTCCATGCAAAGACAGCCCCAAGGATTTTTATTAAAATATATTATGCAATATTAGCTCCAAGGATCACATCATCTGCCACTCTGATGACTCGCTGATGACGTTATCCTCCTTGTGACTTTTATCCTTCCAGAAGCTCTGAAACAAACCCTGTCACCAGAAACACAACTGCTCAGAGTTCTCAGCTAGAGCCTGAGGTTGACCCAGAAGTAGTGTATGATGAACAATCTTAATTATTTACTGTCCTCAAAGACCCAGAAACCCTGGAGATATTCTGATAACAGAGCTGTGTGAAGACAGCTTTAGAAAATGTGTCATTTTCTGAGGAAGGGCAGATCAGGATAAGCTTCCCTTCAGGGTTTGAGGATGATGCAGTTGTTGCATTTGTGACCTCATAAGTCCAAGATAAGATATGTCTGCTCAGTCATACCAGATGTGTTGTATAGCTAAAGGATCTTTAATATAATTGTTGTATACCAATTAAAGTCAAAAGGATGACATGAGCATGATGTTTAAGATTGAAAGACTTAAAAAATATTCTGCATTTAGGAAAAGACAGAAAGGTACAAACAGACTAAGTATAAAAACCTTGTGGAATAGAGAGAAAACACAGTAAAGAATCTTGTGAATTATGTATGTCTTTCTTTCATCTCTCTTGCCAGTGTTTTGTTCCTTCAACGTTCATCTGTGATAAATTATGACCAACATAAATTTCTGCTTCCAGCCTGCTGTAATAGTGTTCACTCATTCTCCTGCTCTCCCCTTCTTCTATACCTCCATCCTTCCACTTCCCATCTCTCTCTCGCTCTCTTTTCTCATATATTGTCTGTTAAGATAAGTTTATTTATTCCCTCTAACAACAACCATAAAAACTCATAACATCAGACAAGAAGAAAAGTTGTCTGATTTAGTTTGATATTTATGATATTCCAGTAGTTTTACTTAAATAATAATAGTTTTCTACTCCTTTTCCTCTTTTACAAAACACTACTCCCAAAATACACAACAAATACACAATACTTTTAAAGTTTTATGACTGGTATGAGGACATGTTGTGCTTGTGAGCTCTTGTTCAAAAAGGACATTTTAAATCTGTGAATAATCCAAATTACACTGTCAAAACATCCATAAACGATGTATTAATTAATATATCAAATAAAAACAATAACACCATTTCATTGAACCTGTTAGATTAAAATGTTCACATGTCTCAAAATTTACAAATCAAATTAATTTACATATTAGAAATGTGGGATTCCAAGTTAAAATGTAATTACTATTTACAGGTTAAATCATTAATTGGCACAACAATCAATATAATCAATATTTAAACTGATTTATAATTGCATATTTTTAAAATGATCAACATTTCTTTGTCAAACACATCAGAATAATATAGAATAATATCACAAGCTTACTTGTACAGAACTGAAGTCAATTTCTTGACTCTCATTTGTAAAAATATTTATTTCAAATCCAGAAATGTCCGTTTCCAACTCATACGACGTACGATTCTTCACAGAAATCACTCTACGGGTCGATTTACATCAGAAATGTGTCCACATTATGCTAACAATAATACTGATAATCATATTCATGCTTTTTGGAATTCTACCTCAGTTAATCAGCTCTGGAAAAAGTTACAAAATCTGTTCTGCATTCATTTCTCCTCTTTCCCTGTGTAGATCAGGAAAAATATCAGACATTCGACTTTTTGTATTTTAGCCTTTTTTAATTATTTTTGGATATTGTCTCTGAGTCTCATATGCATGTTGGTACTATTTTTTAAAGGAAAAGGAAAAAAAATCCTTAAAATACTGTTTCACAATGCAAGCACATTCGTTTTATTTTGACAATTATATCATGGAAATAATAGGGTATTAAATCTTGATTTAAATGAGTTGGTTTCTGCTTCTAAATCTGATATCAACTATAAAACCTGTCTTAAACTACAGCACTCATGCTTCAGTGTGAGAGTGAGGTCTTATGGGTTGTGTAGATATGATGTATTGACTGTTATTGCTAAACTGATCACATTAACACTTCATTTACATGCAGAGGGTGTACAACAAACTATAGTTTACAATTACTGTAGAACACAATAATAAATCACTCTGAATTTTATGTAAATGTATCGATGTCCTCTACAGTGTTTTACAGTTTAGCAAAGGGAATGAATATAGTTTTTCCCCCTCAATAAATAATTGTGGTTAATTGCATGTCAGTGTCTGAATACAAGCTCACAGAGACCACGGAAGATTTCTGTTATAACATTGTGCTACCTGCTGAGACTGAAGATAAATTGGAGTATCTAATAGCTGGTTTTTGTATACAATAGAAGTAATTTCGTTAAAAATTTGGGGGAGGAATTTTGATTTATATTGATTATAATACAATATACATCAAAATTCAAACCCAAAGTGGAAGCACAGTAACACCATAAGTCTGTCTTTCACATTGTAAAAGATGCCTGTCAAAGGAAAGAAGAATCCATATTCAAAAATAAAAATATAAGGAAATTTACATTTGGTAGATTATTTATTTATTTTGTAATATCATAATAATGGTAGCCCTGACGTGGACAATGTCTGAGTGTCTCCTTATTCTTTAATGTGTTGTTTTGTTTATTCTGATCTTAACCAGGGAGCAGCAGTATGGCTGCCAGGTGCTGGTGTTATTTTGCAGCATCACCCAAGACAAATCCTTGTATTGTGCAAATGACACTTGGCAATAAATTTGATTCTGATTCTGATTTATTGTAAAAATGCTCGTAAATAACCACTCTGATGCCACGAAGCGTTGTTACAACAAATAATCAAACAAACAGAAATGTCCTTATATTTTCTGCTATTATTACATAATCCAGAATGTAAAATGAAGGGGAATAATATGGAGTTAATGACGGATGAAATGAAAAAGCAGCAGCAAGTGAACAGTGAGCGTAGCAGTTCATGGTTTTGTAGGAGCTCGTGTCTGGCAGTAATTTACACTGTTTGGATAGAGGTGTGTGCCTGTGTGTGTGTGTTCATCAGAAATGACCTTGGGTTACAGAAACGGAGGTTGACTAAGGCAATTCTGCTGAAACGAGGGAGCAATGTGACAGGCAGCACTGATTGTACGCGTTCGTATCTTTTTGTCAGTCTGTGTTGTGGTTTTGTGTTTGTGACTCCAGCCTCCCTCAAGGTTTTTTAAAGTTCCAGCAGCCAAATGTCAGAAGATGAAAATATTGTGACAAGGAACTTGTTTGCTACAAAGTGAACCACACACACACACAGATACACAAAAACACACACAAATAAATGTATTTATTGTTGAACAATACCCAGAGAGTCCATCATTTTGGTTCTATGTTCCATCTGGTATTTTTTTTCCACAAATGAGAACATACAAGTAAGTATGTGTGAGTGAGTGTGTGTGTATGAGCAAGGGACATGGTCAAAGGTCAAACGTTGAAACAGGATACTCACTACATGCATCACACTTCTAGATATCACTGTCTAACAACACAGTTAACATCAGTTAAAGATGGATTAAACAAACAAGAAGCCAGATGTGAACAGGGTCCAGAACAGCTGGCGTCTCTGGACCAAAACTCATTAAGATGGAGGCAAAGTGAAGAAACTGTTCTGAGATCAGATTTGGTCCAAATTTAACACAATGTCTCGTAGACTAAAGAGAAGAAGAACCATTCAGCTTGTTATCAGTTTAAAAGCTGCATCTCTGATGGTATGAGGTTGTATCAGTGGGGTGGGCAGCTCGCACATCTGGAAAGACTCTGTCAATGATTAAAAATACATAAAGGATATAGAGCAACATCTGCACCCACCCAGACAGACAACGTGTCTTTCAGGGAACGTCTTGCATATTTCAGCAATACAATGTTAAACCACATGCTGCATCATCACAGCAGCATGGCTTCACAGGAGAAGAGTCCAGATGCTGAACTGACCTGCCTGCAGTCCAGATCATCACCTATAAATACATTTAGCTCATCATGAGATCCAGGACTGTTGAGCAGATAAAATCCTGCATCAGATAAGAACGGGACAGCATGACTCTCCTAAATCTCCAGCAGCTGGATGCTTATAGACAGGTGTTAAAAGAAGAAGATGCTACATGGTGGTAAACATCACCCTGTTCTATCATTTTTTTTAATGTGTTGCTGCCAGTGTATAAAATATTCTATGTATTCTATGTATTATGCCGGTATTTACTATGAAATGTTAAATTGTCTTAGTTTCACCATCTGATACATTTTTTTCATGATCTAATAGGAATGCAATATTGATTCATGAAATTCACAGATCACTACGTTCTGTTTTAATTTGCATTTTACGCTGTGCCTCAACTTTTTAGGAACTGGAATTGCATCCATACATATACATACAGTATATGCAAAGGTTTTATCATCTATATTCTGCCAAATCTTATGTAAAAATGGTATATGAAAAAGAATACAATTCTAAACATCAAAATGTATTTGTCTGAAGATGTTGCTGAATCTTATAAAACTTTACCAAAGTAAGTAATTTTGAAAAGATGGTTTATGGGCTGAGAGCAGCTATTCTGTCCTTAAATCACCTCTTCCACTGAAATAAGTAATGCTGCTTTATAGCTGCAGGCTGTTATGCCAAATCTGAATCAAAATAGAGCTTCTGTTTACTTCTAGTGGTATGAGGAAAAACATGTCCAAGCATATCATTGGTTAGGAACAGTTCAGGTAAATAACAGAAGACGACACTTTAGCTAAACTAAATGAAAAAAAAATAGTTGACGGACATATAAATTAAAGCAAAGAAGTTATTTGTGCTTAAAAAAGAAGAATTTAAGATGATTCAGCACGAAAACATGACATAAAAAAAGCTCTGCCTTGGAACTGTCACCCCTCTGATAGTAAAAAATGAATTGCAGTTGCTGTCTGATGCTAATCAGTAGTAGAGTCACGTACTGGAGATGCAGAGGGTTTGTGAATGAACACACATTTTGCTGAATGCAGCAAAATGTGAGAGTGAGTGAGATGTCAAAGAACAGTGAATGAATCGGTTTGGAATGCAGCAAAGCTACGAAAGAAAGAATTTTAAATGTTTCATTAGTTTTTCGGTGCTTTTGTGTTGAAATAGCAGAGATTTAACAAATATTTCACAAGTTAACCTATTTTTTGTTTAAAAATTAACCACTATTAGATTGATATATGTTTCTTATCCAGTTTTCTCTCTGTCTCTCCTCATGAACACTGACTCTATTGGTGCAGGTGTTTTTTTTTAATTTTTTATTATTTTCACACCTTAACCTTCCAACATGGAGGAGTTCTGCCTTTGCTTTCCCTCTTGGTGTTGTGTTATCAATAGACATTAGTTTAAAGTGTTTGATGTCAGTCAGTGGTGTGGGTAATAGATTAAAAGAGAGAGGTGTCCAGCTCAGAAAGTTATTGATCTGTGGACTGGAGGCAAACCTGCTCTCAGCACTCAAATGGATGCTCTTTGCAGGGCTGAAAATGTTGGAGTGTGTTTGTGAATGATTGTGCTTGAAAGGACAAAAGAACTGCATTGCACTACCCGAGAGCAAGCACTTGTAACTGGAACATTTCTCACTGGAACTTTAACAGAATAATGTGAGAGAGGGTTTGAGGGAAAAATGTGAACTTTCATATCAGTTTAAAACTGCTTATAATAATCTGTAAAGATCCAAAACTTCTCAAAAACGTCTCCTTTTATCTTTATAACCTGAATATAATGCTCATTGGCATGTTTTCCCTTCTGCTGCTCTCAGGTTTGTCTCAGTAGTTTAGTCATCTTTTTTTTTCCATTTGTTTGTCCTGTCCTTTCTCAAAAACCCAATTTTTCATAGAGAAAAACATTATCTAAGCACAGAGTAACAGTTAGCAAGCTTTGTCTCCAAAAGGTTGCTAGAGTTGTTTATTCACTGAAGATAATCTGTATGCAGTACCTTGAACTTTACTTTCATTTTGGTTTAAAAGCTGAAACCTCATAATTATTTTTTTTGTTTAATATATTTATAGTAAAACTAATAAACTAAGTTAAGTAATAACACATTTTTAAAAGGTTTGAAATGGAGGGAGGATGTAGCTACAGCGTTTTTCTAAAACTCCTAAAAGTTAAATGTCAGAACAAGGAGAGATGGACACAAATAATCCTAAAGAAATTCTCTCATTTAACTAAATTTTGCAGCAATTGAAAATTGCAATTCTACTTTTACCATACAATCTGCAGTAAAGTGGGTTATATAAATCTTCCAGCTCACCATCATATAGTAGTAATAAGCAGATAATGTTTTTGTTTACCAAAACATGCACGCACCATGCACAGCACAACTGGTTATGACTCAACCTGATGCATAAAGACATGAGATCATGCAGTTTAATAGTAACATGTGCATTTGTGGTGCAAGTTGTAATTTTGATTAAAACCATTAGAAAAAGTGATACTTTAAGTTGCATGTTATTTCATTAAGCATTAATTAAGCTTTTATGTTCTTCAGCTGTGCAAAACACACAAATATAGGCAGGAAAAAATGAACTCAGAAGAACTGCAGAAACACATAACATGAAAAAAATGACAGCAGGGTCAGTTAGTTCAACCCCTTGGCAAATACAAGATGAGGCAGAGTGTGTTTGTTTGTGTGCATGTGGACAGATTTCCACTCTTCAGCATTGTCCCTGACTCTTATCCTTATATCTAGTTGATTAGTCAGAATCAGACTTTCAAGAGCATTTAGTGTCAAGGTCTCCAACCCTATAAATTGTTCCTCTTTGACTGTGGACACCTGTTGTTTTGGCTGCAGGTTAAAAAACTGGAGACTTACCATGTTTGTGACAGCTGCCAGGTTTAAGAGAGTCAAAACAGTAAGCCAGTTTCTGCAGGGTTTGTTGACATCTGTGCACCACAAACTAATGGACAACCAAAAGAGAATTCCTCACAATAATTTCACTTAAATTATGAAATTTCTCATAAAAAATGTGTGCATTCTTTTATTTAGTGCCAGTTTATTTCCATCTATCACTATCTGTTAGAATCTGAGCCACCAGCAGCATATGAGTGGCTCATACACAAACAACGTGATTAATGCTGAACAAGCAGAGAAAAGCAACCAAGTGTGAATTCTCAGGAAAGGTTAACTTGTTCTTCACAAGTCATATGATTTATATCTTAATCTGAAACTATATTCATATAGGTTTTTACACCAGGTTGAATGGAAATTGAATTTTTATGTTTAGTTTAGAATAAAAATAGACAGTTTTATTGTCATGTCATGTCAAAGATGGATATTAAGGATCGTTAAACATTTTGTGGTTGTTTAATAAAAAAACATGGAAACCATCCAAGTCATAGAAAATATAGTTTGGCTGAATCTGAACAAAATAAAATTGATAAAACCAATGTGATGCCAAAAATCCTAGAAATTGTTTGGCTTATATTTCTGAGTAATTCGGTTTCCAAGATGAGAGAAGAAAAGCTCTCAGGAAACATTTTTTCAATAAAAATGTTGCTTTTCAGTTTCTTTTCATTTTCTCTAGATTACTTCAAACTCTTTTCTCAGTTATTAACGTATAAAAGAGAAATTTCTTTCAGACTGAGCAAACCAGGAAAGACTGATTATAGTTTTCTGATACAAAAATTGACCCTTCAGTTTATTGATCCATTGTTTTCTCGATGAAGGCAGAGACGCAGACAGCTTGTTCTGCTAGCTTGAACAGAAAAACCTTTCTCAGACGCTTTTCTAAGTGGTCCTGAACCAAAAGTATAAATATTAAATTGGACACTTTTTATAGACTTCAACAAATACATCCATAATTTGCATGATTTATGGGAAAGTGATGACATGAAGGCCAACCAGTCAGCTGACGTTCCCTCTGTTCTTTAAAAGTGTTTTGTTTTTCAAGGTGAAGAGATTCCTCCTCTGAAGCAGCCTTGCTCCTTGGATGAACAGCTCTCCCTGGCAGCTAATTATTCTTCTTTCATAAGTCAAAATGAATATTAATGCATAAAAAATATAAGCTGTGTTACAAGTTTGAACTGAGCTCGGACTTTAATCTCTTATAATTCCTGCTGCATGCAAATTAGCTCCAAAAGTATTATACAAGAGGACTTAAGTTTAGTGAAAACTTCACTACAGCATAATTATGTTTATAAAGATGTTAACGGCTGTTATGTAAATCTTGTGAGGTCAAGTTATTTATGTGCCTGAAGAATTAATGCAGATAGATTGAAAGATTTCATGAGAATCCAACAATAAATGAAGGTTTTTGAACTGTGCTCTGGTTGTTTCGGGTCATCTTAAACAGACTGTTTATAACATTTAAATGTGTTTTTTTTTTTTTCCACACAAGATCATAGAATAATTTATGGGCTGCTGGGTCAGATCAATAAGATAAATGTATTAAATCTGGAGCCTGATTGAATATAAGAGCCTTGCATAACTTTTATTGGATCATGACCTAGTCTGCAAGTTCAAGTAAAACACATGCAGTTTTATTCAGACACAAACCTCCCTGTTTTCATCAGAGGTGGATTTGTTGGTCCAAAACTGCAACATTTTTCATGTCAAGCATGTTAAATGTGGAAAAAAATAGCTTAAAATCAGCAGATCAGCAGCTAATAATCAGGAAGTTCATTACATATGAGTTCTGTATCATCATTTCTAAATGCTATGTGTTTCAAACAGGCAAATATCCCTCATCATCAGATTTAATTATTCAAGGCTTTATAGCTTGCAATAAACACTCAGAGAGTCATTTCAGCATGTCACATTGCTGTGAGGGAAATGTCAGCCTGGGCTCGCAGTTTGAGCATCATGTTAACAAGCCAAGAAGTGTCTTTTTTTATTTTAATGTGTGTCTGTGTTGACAGTTCATGCATTGGTCCCACTAGCAGGGCCTGCTAACTGGCAGCGTTCCCCAGTTGTTGCCACTGTGCCTGGGGCTGGCTCTGAGACAGTATGGGCTTTTCTGGAAGATCCTCAGCTGGAGTGACATCAGAGCTGGTACCAGGAAGAAAACCAAACAAAGAGAAAAGCTTAGAGACATAACCAAAGCTGTCCAAAAAAAAAAAAAAAAAGACCCAGCAGGGAAGTGACACAGGGGAAATCTCAGCTTGTGATGTCTCCTGGAGGGGGGCTGGAGGCAGACAAATCCAGGAATCTCAAGCAAATTAGTGGTTAAGATATATGTTAATGGGGAACACATAACGAGCACACCTGTGGGTTATTACCTGCTGCTGCATAATCCAAAGTCAGACAAAGATATGTCCACAGGCTTTGTGAAAGAATGAAAGCTGATGGATCTGAATACCTTGAGGATTCTTACAGCGACTTGTTTCAAGAGTTTATAGAGCGAACATAGAAATCTGGTGTTATATCTCTCTTGACAGTCTCAGATGGAATAACCACCTCAGATTTCCCAAAAAATTCAACAGGATTTCAAGCTGTGACCATTCCTTATCTTAACAACAGAGTTCTCTGAAGGAACTGAAACAATACTTTTATTTTTTACACACAGATACACATTCAGATTGTCATTCTTGCTCCAGTCAATAAGACCTCTGGGAAATAACCAGCCTTACATAAGGCAGTTGTTTGTTTCCTGTCACCAGCAGATTAATGAGATGTGGTAACATTGTTCATCATTATTTTCTCATTATAACCTAAATTCAGTCTCAGGCTTCTTGGAAGTGTCGGTACCAGCAGACATCACAGCAATTTGATGCTATAGGACACCTGAAAAGTTAATATTTTAGAGTTAATCATTTGTTTTGTTCATCTTTTATTTCTTTTTAAAACTTTATAATCCTAATATCAAGTATGTATTCAGTCTCAGATTTTTAAATTTGCCAGTTTGAGTTCTCAAAGTGGAAAAAAAAATATTGTAATAATACGAACAAGTAAAAGATGAGCTGATTACTTGAGAGCAACAGGTCAGATACAACAGATTTATTTTAGAATAAAAGCTAAAGTTTTGACTCAACTCCAGCGCTGACAGCTTGACAAATTGCAGAATGAAATGGGATGAAATTTGAGTGTTTGCACGTCAGGATGCAGATTATTTCCATAAACCTTCAACCTCCTCTTAAGTTTCTTTGTGCAAATCAAAACTAGCAAACATGAATTTCAGTTACAGCCAAACACATTCACGTCACATGTCACAATTTCACTGAGAAATTGTAGAAATGTTCTGATTTTTAGAGTGTTCAAATCGTAGTCATTTTTTCATATTGACCAATTTAGCTATTACACCATCTGGTGAGAGATTACGCTGCAATTTGGCAGCTCTGACAGTCAGCTGGGAGTTTTTCAGCTCTTGTTTGGAGGATTTGTGTCTTTTGGTTTCTAGTTAACCCTTGTTTTGTTTTTACTTTTGTGACTCTCTTATATCCCTCAAGTTAAATTGATCCAGTACATATTTAGGGTTTGAAAAATTCAAAATTAAAATTATACTTTATAACCCATCAATATATATTATTGTTATTCTTATTTCAAACACTATAGATAATGTATATTTATATGATTGATGTTTGTAGTTAGTCATTAGATCACATATGATTTCTCTTCTGTCATAAGTTTATAATAATTTATATTAAAAACACATTATTTTGTTATGTTTTGGTGCACAGGTCAAACTGACCTGATGATAATATCAGTGATGTAAATGTGTGGGTTTTAGTAGCCTGTGTGCTCAATTATCAGTATTACCTTGCAATACTGAAGGACACATGTAACAACAATCAGCTTATACATACAGAGGATGTTTTATTACATTATTATTTGTTGTTTGTATGTTATTGCCAAGCTATTATGTCATTATTTTTTAATTCATCAGGCAGGAGACTTATTTCTGAACTCTGAAAGTTTGTTTTATATGCAGTATCAAAAATCTGATGCTGCAATGCTGCATTGATGACACAAGGAATTTTCTGTTGCCAACAAATTAACTCAAATTAAAAGTTCTCGAGTCCTCCGGTTGGAAAACTGGAGTTTGATTTCCTGAAAGACGTCAGTCTGAATTATAAACAGCAAAAATTACACAGCAGTCCTGCTTAAAGCCTCAATGTGTCATTATCTATTTTATTACTGCAGAGCTGAATGGAAGTTTGATGTTCTGTGTGTTAATAATGACATTCTATATGAATAATGGTTTAAAGAATGTTCTAGTAAGAAATATTGCAACACATCTTTTTTTCTCTCATCCTGTGAAGGTGTTGACCTTGACTTTCTAGACTTCTTTCCCATAATTATACATCAGCGTGGTTACTTCTGTTGAATTCTATCTATCATTTGCGTTATTTCTTCTTCACATCAGTGTCTGCACTCATGGATGTCACTGCTCAGTAGCACCATTTGACCCGCTGACCTGATGTGGTGGGAATAATGATGGTGAAAAGTCAGAAGGACAAAAGACGAAACAAAAGAAGGACAACCCACCTGGAAGGACGGGATGTAGTTATGAAACATGGGGATAAAATAGTAACTCAGCCATCTACAGTATGTAGAGCATGAATAGGAACATCTATCACATTATTTAAAAAAAGATACTAATAATAATTTCCACTTCCCTGGAAAACAACCATATATTGTACAATGAAGGAGAAACAGGTTCAAAGAAGCGGAATGAGAGGAAGAGATTAAAATCTGTATCTGCCAGAAAGATTAAGGATTTACGGTGGGAAATCACACACCGTTCTCTAATGCACCCCCCCCCCCCACCACCTCACCCCAGATCTCTCTCCCACACATAATGTCTTCTATTAGAGTTTAAGCTAAACACATCTGGCATGTCACAATTGCTGCGAGCCAGATTTTAGGCGAATACAACCGCACATGACATATTGCTTTTTTATTATCTAATGAAAACAAAGCCAGTGTGCAGAAGCAGGATGTATAAATGTTGCTCCCCCTTTTCAGTTTCGGCTCATTGAGATTCAGAGAGGAGACACTTCATAACTGTGTGAAGATTGTCAAATGAACAAAAACTTGAAACATGTGATATTAATTTCACTACTTGAAACGTTTAAGCTTTGAAACAAAAAAACAAGAGTATGAGTTTATTTATAAGGTACAAAACAAATTAGCTAAAATCTGTTGTGATTCTTTGAAGATTTACAGGTTCAATGGAAGTTGAATGTGGAAGCAGAATAACTCTGAAATAACTTCTTTCCACTTTTAACAACACTTATTAAGAACCTTTAGACTTGATGAGTTTACAGATTTATTATGAGAATATGACATCATTCTACCACGCCTCTCACTCAATGACTGCTGGACATAGACACCAGCTCCCCGTAACCCTGAACAGGAACAAGCGGGTACAGATAACGACTAACAGACTGACATCATTCTGCCTCTTGGGAATCATCATTTCCTAGAACCTGAAGTGGGAGCTAAACATCAGCTTCCTTTATCAACAAAACACAGAAGAAGAAGAAGATGTAGTTCCTGCAGCAGCTAAAGAAGCTCAACCTGCCAGAGTCAGGCTGTCAGTCATTTAATCCATCCTCACCACCTTCATCACAGTCTGGTATGATGGCAGTAGACAGTAAGAGACAAAGGGAGACTGCAGCAGGTGACCAGATCAGCTGAGAATGTGACTGGCTGAAAGCTGCCCTCTCTGCATGAGCTGTACGGGACCTTGAGGAGGATGAGAAAGATTACTGCTGACTCCTCCCACCGTGGAACGACAGACAGACAGACAGACAGACAGACAGACAGACAGACAGACAGACAGACAGACAGACAGAATGTTTTCAGTCATTAAATAATTATTGCACAGTTTAAATGCTGTATTTCTAGTATAATTTCCTTTCTATTATCATCAAACATGCAGACAAACAAAACAGTATTAAACATGGATGCAGTTCTTCTCTGTGTCATCTGCATTACAGTAGGATTATATCACAATCTGAGTCTCTATCCCATTGGATCTGTTAAACAAGGATTAACTGATACAACTGCTGCATTAACCCTACAAAGTGCTTCAGGCTACAAGTCACCTTTCAGATAAAACTGACAGACTGTGGGCAACGGATTCCAAGAGCTTTTCCAAATACATTGGCCTTAGGGTTAAAGCCTGCTAGCCAGTCGGAGCGAATGTGGAGCCTTTTATTTTCCTGGTTTTGTTAAAACAAGCAGAGAAGCAGTGGTGAGAAAGACTAAACTACAGTACGTGTATGAATCAGTGAAAAATTAATGTAAAGATGCAGGAAAAAGACTGCAGAGAAAATGTGGATCATAATATGTTAAAGCACAGTCTGAAGAAATCCTCATTTATGTGTTTTCAGGTGTGTGTTGATCAAAGATGCTAACAGCTGACTGTTTCCTTGTGATGAATGAGAGACAAATTCTGTTAGCTGTACAAATTAATGTGAGATTTGTTCTTTTTCCTCATCATGCAAAAAACAAACAAAATTGTCCTGAATTATCTAGTTGGTGTGTTTTACATTGTACGTGGTGTTAAAATTGAAGAAGACATAAACAACTCATGTTATACAGAAGCCTATTGAAGTCACTATTATGTGTGTGTGTGTGTGCAATTAGCATCTGAGACACTTTCTAACAGTTCTAACCACAATAATATTATCTGTGAACTGAATGTGTGTCTCTGTGTGTGATTGCACTTCTTATTCTTCTTGTTGTGAGAAGTCATTCTGCTCTGATTCCTTTTATAAATCTGTTTACAGGTGCAGAGCATCATGCAGATATAATTAAAGAAACCCATTGAATACTGTACAGAGACCCGCAGATTAATGCTGCATGATGGTTTTGACAAGAATTACAGCTGAAAAAAGTTTTTATTTTTCATGTCAACTTCTGCTAAATTTTCAGATGACATTAGTTATATTTAATATTGGCTGAAGGCTGGTGGAGCACTAAGCTGAAAGAGCCAGTTCGGGAGGCATCAAGCTGTTTTGTTATGCCTTCATCAAATCTTCCTCCTTAAATCCTGCCACTGAAGTTGGGTTATAGGAAAAGCAATCTTTTGGGGAAGCTGGGCAGACTTGGGAAATGTCATTTAATCCCTGTATCTGTCATGAAAACTGTGGTGCTGTGGAAGGACCCAAATATGCAGGCAGCAGCAATCAGGCAGAGGAAGGCAGGCGAAAGCCAAAAGAATCTTAATAAATGAAACGTAACCAGAACAAAAACACACTCAGACATGGAGCATGGCTCAAATACAAAATAAATGAATAAATATATCAAGCAAACCCAAGCAAGCAGGAGAACAGACACAGCATGAAACCTGGAGAATCTGACAAGATGCTGTGAAACCATGTTTTAGATATACTGTGGAAGCTTGATTACTGGGACCAGGTGTGTGATTACTGATAAGTTGCAGGAGTGCGAAGTAGGAAGACGAGGAACTGAAGAGAAACAATTAACCAGATACATTTTTCAAGAGAAAACCAGAATAATTTAAAAAACTGGAATACTCGGAAACTAAACTATTTACAAAAAGGCACCTCAAAAACCCAGAACCATATAACACTATAAATTAAATTTTTTCCGGTCCAGAAAAATAACCACAAATGGGTCTAGTAGGAGGTCCAGGTTCTTTGCCAGGGTGAAAGTAGGTTTTTCACGTTTGCTCTGTTTTTTCTGCCACAATAATAATAGAACATTTTGTTCAAAATTAAATAAAAAATATATATATTTTAGAAAGTGCATAAAAGGTCACTAAAAAGTCACAAAAGATCCTAATCTAAGCCCCATTTTTAGATTAAAAAAAATGCAAAATCATAAATGTACATGTATTTTCTTCACAGACAGACAGTCAAATGTAGGTCAGAGTCATGATAAAACTTTCTGCACTTTTATTCCAATAGACCTGACAGTCACAGACTCGTCACGGTGTGCAGCGTATGTCACTTGCCAAAGATCCTCCTGATTTATTTTGCTTACCAAACATTAGTCTGGGAGATTGAATAATGATCCTTTCATCACCTCATTATTGCAGCTTGGGACAAAAACAAATTGCATTTAGAGCTCTGCTGGCTGAGAAAAAAAATGTTAATTCAATAAGAAACAGTTTGATGCAGAAAAAGGTCTGTTATAATAACAGGCTGATATTAGCAGATATTGTTCCCAGACGTCCCCCTGAAAGATCATTCACAGGTGTGAGGAAAGGGCTTGTGTTGAAGCTGTCAGACACAGAAGGATGTTGAGTGCAGAGGGAATGTTCCAGCATCAGGACATGAAGGCTTTGACAATAACACTCTAGTTCAGTATTTATAATTTAGAAATGTGAAGTTATATTAACAATTAAAGAAATATACAAGTGGACATTCTGTTTAGTTTGTGCTTAAGTAGGAATTTTATTCAAATTCTGTAAAGAATGTATTGATCATTTCATGGATTTTTTTCACAGTTGAGCGATCCCAAGCTTTACTCTCAAGTGCATTTGTGTAATTTTTTTCTGCTGATTGGTGATCACATGACACGTCCTTTGTGAATCTTAAAGTGCTCTCATGAATACTCTGTGGAAGGTTTTAATCCAGAGTGGGACAATTGATTTTTCAGTCTATGGATTTAAATCAGTCCTTTAAAATGATTAGAAAGGTGTTTGTTTAAATGGTATTTTCTTCATTTCTCTTCATTTTCCAATGTGACACAGCCAAAATCTTCCTTTTGGAGAAGTGAATGGATAGATTAATCTGTCATTGGCTGGTTTTTGGTTCTAAAAGTAACTTTTTTATAAAGAAAATTCATTCATCAGCTTTCTGTAACCAGCTGATCCTTTTTTAGGATCGTTCCAACAGGTACATGGACAGTTCACCTGCCCGTCACATGACCACATGGAGAACACACACTCACATCAGGAGTTGAATGTCAATTCAAACCAGTTATTATTTTGGGGTTAAATATGTGTTTGTTTCCTGATATAATTAAAATTTAAGACATGAAATAAGTATTCAGGCATGTTTTTAATACAGTTTTAAATTTTCATTATCGTGATCTTTAAATCGTTTACAAGTAAAATTGTCACATTCACATTCTGTATCCTAACACTGACCAACCTCATCTTGCAAACTCAGTAAATCAGCAAAACAATAGGATTCATTTAAATTGAATATTTGGGAAAAAGAATAAAATTTGTAGTTTTCATTTTTGTTTCACTCATTTCCATTTCTCCCAATTGTTTCATGTCCCAGTTCTCTCTTTTGTTTTTGACATTTTCTTTTCCCTCTTATCTCGGGATATCTTATAAAACATCTGCATCTCATTCTCAGAGAGACAAAATAGTCTTGTCCATATTTTCACCACAGAAATTGAAGCATAATCGCTTCAGATGCTAAAAGCTCTGCGCTAACGCTCTACTGAAGATGCAGGACCAGTGTCAGGGTTGATGGCTGAGGTCAGTCAGCTCGTTTGTGTGTGGGAGAGCGTGAGCGAGGAGATGTAATGAATGCCCAGATATAATAAAATATTTACTTGCATGGAAAAGTAGAACAGAAACAACACGAACACGGTGAAGATCAAAATAAACAAGATAAACAAAAAGATCTTCCTCCTCGTTCTAGAAAAAGAACCCCATGGGTCATTACTGCATTAAAAACTAACAATCTTGTTTAAAAGCATGAAAATTCAGGTGCATTCAGAAGAGACTGCATCATCAGGAACCATAGAGCAACTCAAGATGCTGAACAGAGCTGTAAAAGAAAAGATTTATAACCTCTGTTGACTGACAGCACTTATGTTCTTAAGCACATAAAATAGATCCACTCATCAGCACACCTCTGTACAATCAATTTTCTCTGGTAATGGAGACACTGACAGGGAATGAAAGTGATGGACGAGGAATGCAATGTCATAAAAGTAATATATATCTACCCCCCAAAAAGTTTGAATGTTGGGTAAAATGTAAATAAAAACAAAATGTCATGAATCTCAAATTTCAAACGCATCTTATTCCCAATAGAACATTAACAACAGATGTTGACAAAGATTATTTACATTGGTATATTATCAGGAAATCATTCATCCTCTGTGTGGCTTTGGCTATTTGGAGTCGTGGTGGCAGAATCCTGGGAGGGTACGTGCACTACTTCCATCTGCCATCTTGTTTTTGCAGAATAATGCAATATATATGATACAATACAAATGATGTGACAGTGACAGAAGCTGCCATCATGTTTACATCACGTGCATCACCACAAGGAGGAGGGAACATGTTCAGTCACTGGAAAACTGATACAGGAGTTTAGTTCTTTGTTTTGCATCATGACTCTTACAGGATGCTGAATCGTTACAGAAGCTGCATCCAACCACATCTGGGATGTTTTTACTTTTCACTCATGAACAAACTCGGATTCTTTTTATTCATTTATATATTTATTTTCCTCTGCTGAACCTGAAATAAACTTTTTCCTTTACCTTGAGGTAAACAAGGCATTCTGTGTTTTTCAATAGATCATTGATTCAGCTTGTGGGCACAGACCTGTAGCAGATTATGTTCTGTATCAGCATAGAGATTGTGTGTGGCCACGTGATTCAGTGTTGTGTGTAACAATCAAAATTTACTTACTGGAGGAAAATGTTTGAATTCCATTCCTGACGAGTTATGACGAACCCCAACTGAGCAGATTCTTGCCAACAATTGAGTTGGTTTGTCAGCGTTTGCAAAGCTTCGTTCTAATAATTTTCATCATCATCGTCAAATCAGGCTGGATTTAATGTACATTCTGACTGTAGAATAACTGATACTGAACATGATGATATTATTTTTTGACAATGCTGTGAACAGAGCTCTGTGAGTTTTTGTTCACACACATTCAGCCATGATTTATTATAGTAATCCATCATTCCAGATGCTCAACTTGAGGCTAAAAATGATAAAAATATGTTTATACAAGGAGGTGAGATCCTGTTTTATTGATCCTTTTCTTTTTTTCTGTGTTTTCACTTGACTTTTTGCATAAATATAGAAGCAAATTAAATTTTATTTTCAAGAGTGTGAAATGATATATGAAAAGTACATTGTAAATGTATTTATGGTGTATTTTTTCTACCCTGACAGAGTCTTTTTGCTGCTGACTCGTGTGTTTAACTACATGTTTTTCTTCTACAGTTCAAAGATTTTTGATGAAGCAGTGATGCTGAGCAACATTTTTAGATAATGGGAAATGGGAGATGTTAATAGCTGGAAGGCAGATTTAAAAAATGGATGAAAAACATCAAAATTACCAAACTACCAAAAAGTCATTAAGCACTTTGGATAATATCTAAATGACTGAGGACAAAATCTTAAAATCTCACACAAAGATACACATCTTAACAAAAATAATTTGTGTTTTTGAAAAATAAAGCAGTGTGAGTTCTTAGATTAACTGGCTTTGGGATGATTTTTATACCTTCTTTCCAACTTTTTTTTTTTTGGCAACAAATAATAAATTAGGCTTCAAAAATCTGCTGCCTGAAAAAAAAGTTGGAACATTCAAAGTTGAGAAATATAATTTAAACGTCTTCTTTTACAGGATTTTGTATTTTATCTCACAAAGTTGCACCTACAGAAACGCACAAGATGCCAGAAGTATAAAACATTACGATAAATGATCAAAACGGAAAAGATTCCCATAATGCAAGAAACATGAAAATGTGGTTTGGGAGATCAAAGAGCAAAGAAACTTTTTGGACACATGTGACGCAAAAGGAAATCCACTATCCTGGCTCGTTATGTGCCTCCATCGTGTTTGTTCAAACGTCTCATTGATCATGTTCATTGCCAGTAGTCAGAAAACAAACTGGCAGTACTCTTACATCTGCAAAGGAATTTGGGAATAAGCTCAGTAACATGCAGAAATCCAGCTACATGTGTTTTATTTTACAGGGAATTCTCACTGTAACTTGTAGATTTTATACATTAACACATCTTTAAATATTTGCCTGAATGTACATCAAATAATGAGAAGCTATATGATGTCTGTAAAAACACTTTTATGCTGTATTCATAGATGCATTCTGGGTCGTACAGGTATTAATAAATACAAACCCAATTCCAAAAATGTTGGGATGTCGTAAAATGTCAAGAAAAACAGGATAAAATAATTTTAAAATTTCATAAATGCATGTTTTCTATTCTAACCCTAAGATATTTTAGCATTTCATAGAAAATATTAAATTGTTTTTATTTTGATGAATGAATGAATGAATGAATGAATGAATGAATGAATGAATGAATGAATGAATGAATGAATGAATGAATGAATGAATGAATGAATGTGCTTTATTTGTGCTGTGTCAGATTTAACTATGTGACTGCTGCTGTATTAAAACAATGGCCCATCCAGTTCTGAGCTGCTAGTTTTGCTTCATGTACAGAAACGCAGACTCAGAACTTCCTGTTTAATAATAAATACCATCTGATCTGAAGTCCCGGGGAAAAGGTTTTCCTCTTGTCTGTTTCATTCTCACTGATACTGCCAGATGAAATGACGTGTCAGACTGATTCAGATCAAGATTACAGCTACTCGGACATTTTAAAAATACAACAGGTTTGTTTCAGTTTGTTGGCTCACCTGTGTGGTTATTGTCAAGTTTATCAGCTTTGGTTCAGTTTAAAGAATACATTTGTCCATTTCATCGGATTCCAGCTTCCATGTCAGTTTGTTATTTTACTTCCTTTAAACTTTCTTTTTTCTTTACTTTTTATTCAGCTTGCAGGATAAAAAAAAAAATGATGTGAGGATCCATTAAAAGTTTTTTGCTCTGCAGTGAGGCACTTAATTTAGAATTACAAACCCTTTTAACTGATCCTGTCATAAATTCACTGATTTAGTTATAATGCTTTTTCATTTTCTTAATTAACTTTTTAATTAGGTGTCTTTCTATCAGCTTGTAATTGTCTGGCTTAAAAATTAAAAGAAGAAATAATAATTCTGGGGTTCTTGAAGGATACTACCAAATATTTTAACTTTTTATCATCACTTTTTACTCAGTGTGGTATCACAATAGCATCAAGAAAGCAAAGTGACTTAAAATAAATTATTTGTAGTTTTTTTTTTATTATCCCAGTCACAGTTCTGAATACCTCGGCAGTATGCAAATCTGTTTTGAGCTTGCTTGTCTGTCCTTCTGGGTGCACGCTTTACGTGCACTCATTGCAAATCATTCTGAAAGATGCTTGTATTTTGCAAAATATGTCAAACGGGAAGTTTCTACTTTCAACTTTGGGCACAGCCAGAATCAGAAAAAGAAAGGCAGAGTGTTAAACTGTGTATTTGTGAATAAAAGGGGTGCAACTTTAACACCGTCCTAATCAAACCAGCGACACCCAGTGGCTAAAACTGAAAAATGCAACTTAATGAACAGCTACTGTCCCTGAGAATTCAGTGTAAATGTTTAGAAAGAAAGAACTATATGTTTGCAAGACTTCCCTCTTATTCTATTGGTCACTAAACTCTTTACTGTCATAGTTTTTTAGTCTTAGAGCTGAAACAGCTGCACTGAACTAGATAAACTCCATCTGCAGCAGGAAGATTAAAAGTGCCTGATGGTAGTTTGTTGTACAGCTTAAAATGCAAACAATGGACATTTATAGTAAAACTTAAATGAAAGTGAAAACAGCAATTTATCCAAACAATGAATGTAAATCTGACAATCTGAGGCCATGTTTGCTGTATAAACATGTCTGTGTGCATTTTTAGTGAGAGAGGTTGAAGTTTTATATGTTTCAGCACCTTTCAAACACAGCACACCTGGTTTTAATAAGTAGGTGATTAAACCTTTCACAGAACCTGATGACATACTGAGGAGGTAATTGAATCATATGAATCAGGCGTGTTGGTACAAACAAACAAATAAAACATACACGATGGAGGGTTCTGCATGACAATAGTTCATATATCTTCACTTGAACTGTTAGGAAGGTCTTTAACTTTAAGCATATTAAGTTAATATATTTCATTATGTTTCTTTTGTTCTAGAATTCTGATGTTGACTCACAGCACTATCCTTATAAATAAAGGATTAAAACCAAAAGCCAGCTGTTTGTTAGAAGCTCTTACTAATTATATCTGTGAATGAGTTTTATTTATTCCATTCATTCATTTCCTGTAACATCTCTCTCACTCCGATTTGTAGGACTTCTATTTTTCTCCCTGTTTGTTCAGCAAATGTCTCTCTCCTTTACCTTCCTCCCCTCCCTCCCATCTGCATCCCTCTCATTCATCAAGGTAAGCTTCAGTGACAACGGAGTGCTGCTCGGTGGCAGTTCGGTTAGCGATGCCTGACGCACACAGCCTTGAAGACAGCCTCACAAAATGAAAGTGAGAGAGGCATCAGGCAGTATGGAAATAACTGGGGTAAAACAAGACCAGTGGAGAGAGTAGAAGAGAAAGACAGAGGTCATATGACCCCCCAGTGGAGCTGTCATTGGTCAACATGCTCCAGTCTGTGAGCCTGCGTGTGACCTTGAGAGGCTTCGACTCATATCTGTCTGTGAGGCTGATTGTTATTCTGTTAAAAACATTCTAGCTGTGATGCAAGAAAATTTACAAACAACATCTGCCATATTTCAGATATCCAACTTTAATTTTTGGTTTTACGTAGCAATGGTCCTGTAGATGTGGGTAAATGTGGGTTTTGAAGAGAAAAATATGTTATTTTATATTGTCAGGATTAAATAAATGGAGTTTTCACTTCAAAGACCCGTTTAAGCAGAATTCCATTCAGAGCTGGTTCTTGTTATCATGTATTTCTATAGATTTGTCGTATTTGTCTCATTATTTTGTGTTGTGAACTTTATTTCTGTAGATTTAAGGTGTCAAAGTTGCCTCAGGACAAATAAATAAGCACTCAGGGATTAAGGTATCTGCTTGTTGTACTTAATAAGACTCTCTGATATGAGATGACCTTTAATCTATATGAATGAAGGAGTCATTTTAAGCCACATGCAATATGCTGTCATACTGATTTACTTCTATTAGAATCAGACATGGATTGTTTTTTGGTTTGTTTGGCAATAAATATGTGGAGGAGCTCTTATCATGCACATAGTGTGCTTGTTTAGAAAATCATCATTATGGCTCAAACAGAACCATTTCATATAAATAATTAGTGTTTTTTTTTTTTAAACTGAGACTGACTTATTGGCTGTCATCCCATCACATCATCACTTAGAAAACAATGTTTTCACTCACACTTTATTAATGATTATATTATTAAAACTCTTGTTTTTCCTCTTTGAGTCAAATGTTTAAAATTCTTTACAAATTTCTAACAGATTTTCATAATGAAATAAAGAAGTTTGGATTTGAATCATGTTACATTCATTTCAGATGAAATGTTTCTTGGACAGCTGTTTATGGTGTGTATTTGTATAGTGTATTTTTAAGTCAGACTCTGAGTGCTTCACGCTACAGTTTGTCATTCACACACACACTCACACATCTGGAGGTGATAAACTACACACATATTGTAACCACAGCTGGGACACACACTAACCCAAAAACACAACAGATTTGAACCCTTATGTTACCGGACAACGTGCGCTACATTGTGACCTGCTCCTTCCCCACAAACTATACAACAGGCGTCGCATCTATTTACTTTTAAGGAAATCCAATAGATTTCTAAGATAGGATTAAATTAATCCTGCTGTTGTTGTATTTAGAGGAAATTGGTGTCAGTGTTTACACAGTGAGGACGGTCGTTGCTCAGTTTGACAGCTTCGGTAATGAAACCAAGTCCGTAGTTTAACTCTACTGTTACAAAGTCCATTTAAAAAAAAATCAAAACATGTTGGCGGGAAATTTTAGAAGTTAATAATTGGTCTTTGTATTCGTATCTATTGTTTTTAATCTAATTTCCTTTTGGGTGTTAATAATGTATGATTGAACTGAATGGAATTTATATTAGACTAGAAGAGAAATGAGTTTTTGAAACCATCGATCTTCTCGGTGCAGAATGTAAACATCGCTACCATCGAGAGAGAGAGAGAGTCCTTTTTCCTTTAGAAGCAGGTGGACTGCAGAGGCTACGATGTGCGATGTGTTTGTATATCTGTGAGATCTTTACAGTGGAAATAACAGCAAAACAAATATATGGCAGAGCTCTGTCAACATGTTCCCCTGTGCTGCAGCACATTCAGACACCATCTGGGCTCCAGCTTCACCAGATTCTACATGCGCTGCTGCTGTTACAGCCTCAGAGCATCAGTTAACTGATGATGGAGGCTTCAGCTCCCCTTTAATTAACATCACAACTTCAATCCAATTACTAAATTTTAATTTACACTCATGTTAAACGAAACATCCCTTTCTCTTTAGGTTTACTGAATCTTACAGCATCGAGTCATAAGTGTTTCCCCACAAAAATCATATATCCTTTCCAAGTCGTTTACATTTATATATTTATTGTAACTTTCATTCCAATTTTTCCTGGCTTACAGATGTTTTTCCTAGACAATAAAGGCACAAAAACCCTCATAAAACAAGTGGTAAATGTTTATATTTCTAAAATTCATATAAGTGAAGCAAACTTTAAAAGTTCATTCACAGTAAGTGAATGAAATATAAAAAAGAGAAAAGTACTTTTAAAGCCAGAGGAAAATATTTATTGACAGGAGAAAGAGGCTGTTCATGGGAAGGAAAAGGCAGACTAGAGAAAATATGAGCTGGAAATGTATATATAAGTGAGAGGCTGGAATATAAAAGTGAATTCACACAAAGCTGGAGAAGGGAGAAGTGGCCACAGGCAAAATGCAAGAACTGCTGTCTCTGCAAGAAGGAGAAGATTTGAGCTGAGGCTAGTAGGAGAGGTAATGAGACAGGTAAAGACAGATGAAGGTTAGAGAAGGAAATAACAAAGACATTTAAAGTTTTTTGTTGAAGAAACAACCAGTAAACAACTGTAGACAGATTCTATTGTTTTATGAAGTGAGCAAAAAAAGGAATAAAAAGGGTTTTTTTACATCTTGTGTCATTTGTATCTTCACTTTTTCCTCCTCTTTGGAAATTATTCACCAGAACTCGCAGCACTGACACGGAAAAAAACTTCTATCGGTTCCATTTGTCTGTATTTAATCATAGTGGAGGTTTTGCCCTTTCATCTTAATAATCCAGCTTCCCACCAGAAATGTAATTTTCCACAATGCTTGATTAGCAACATGCATAAATAGCAATAAGGGAAGAGCAAGAATTTATTGAATAGTGCAGTTTTTAAATGATTCACTCGTCATGCCACTTGGACTTCCAGTTTTTTTATATTATTATTTTACATTTGATGCTAAAAGGCAGTAACAATGAAAATGTTTTGTGCATATTTTAGTGATGTGAAAGTGACAGAGTGAGGATACACAGGCTTGACTTCAAACCAGCTGCATGATGCGTGTGTTGCTCTTGCACACTTTAATTGCTGCTACATGGATGCAACACAACCAACTGCAGCAAAAGTTAGAGATTTTTTTTTTTTACAAAGTGATCTCTTCAGTAACAATAAATACATGTAATCTGGTTAACATGATGCTGTAACTGTGAGTTTCCTTCTACCAAACATAAAATGAGCACGTTAAATGGCACTCAGAGCCGTTTGAGTCACAGCTCACTGTGCCGTGTCAAGGAGCTGGTGTGCGAGCTCTTATCTGGTCCCACTGGAGTCTAAATGAAAATCATGACACTGGCACAAACCACACAGCTGCTGCAAAGCCAGTTTTAGAGTGTAATGAGACACTGGGGGGGACAACAATCATGACAATCATAAGGGAGTGAATGGAACAAACATGCAAAGTGGAATAGAATAATTCATGTCATGAAATTAGCTTTTCAAGATGAATCAAACCAGGACCTGATTTATACATATGAAATATTAGTGCCAATAAACTAATAGTTTGTTTGTTCTTCCTCCTGATGGCAGCAACAGTTTTACCCTGACTTGTGAATACTCTAGGTAATAATTAATATTTATGCCGAACCAATTCATCCATCCATCCATCCAATCATTATCTACACCTGATTATTCCTGTTCAGGTTCAGGTACAGCAGTCATTGGGTAAGAGGCGGGGTTAAACCTGAACAGGTGTCCAGTCTGATGCAGAGAACCAATTCACAACAAACAAATCGACGGGCACAGACCCAAAATTGGTTATACGAAAAACAGATGCATCTAATTATAAAATGATCCGTTTCAGTCAGTTATAAAATGCCAATTAATACAAAGTTTCTTCTCTAAAAACAGCTTGTGTTGAATCTTAAGTGGAAAGAAATAAATCTCTTTTACAGTAAAAAAACACCAGAAAATTCAGAACCAGAACCAGAACCAGAACCAGAACCAGAATGAGTGGCCTTCTGCCTCAACTGACTGAGCTGACAGGAAAGAAACAGACAAACACAGAAGGTTTGGGCCACTCGACAGAGTTAAATAATATAATACATATAAACATGGCGAGTAAAGACAGCAGAGTGAATTCATGTGGTCAGTATGATCTCCAGCAGTCTAAGACTATACAGTAATAGCATAACTAAAGGGATGGATCAAGGTAACTCAAGCTAACCCTGACTAGAGAGTAAATCATAAAGGAAAGATTTAAACTGAGCCTTATAAGAAGACCTTTTTTCTGTATTTTTGCATTTCCTTCTCTGTGAAAAAACAAATTTAAAAAATGATTTATTTACAGAAGCAGATCGATTGGCTGAATGTCCCAAAAAATGACTCATCACTATCACAGTGGATGATATATTCTGTTTGTTTACTGTAATAAGCTTTGTTTAGATAAAAGACAGCCCAATACATTTATAATATCAAGGTTTGTAATGCCCACTGAATGTTTGGAAACTGTTTAATATTAAAATTATCCAGTAAAATTAGATCTTATTTAATTTGTGTACAAACATACAGGTTGTTGACATCAAAGTGATGGTGGAGATTAAACAGCTATCCAAACTTTCTTCAGCCCCCCTGTGGTTGCTGTTTGTGTTAAATGCTTAAGTCTAAATGACTACCTCAAGGCACCGAGTGTAGCAAACAGAGCAAATCTACTATAAGTTATTAAATGTGATTCTTTATGTGTGGTTGCCCTCAGTGATATTAAAGTCATTGGCTTCTGAGATCCTGTAGGCAGCTTAAAAGTCAGAGGGTATAAAACTAAAACTCAGTTTGGTTTCGGCAGAAAACAGAAAAACAGGATCTACGTAAAGTTCTGGCAAAAAAAGAAAGAATGCAGAATATTTACCAAGAGACCTGAAGACATGTTCTTCCAGTTCATGAGCAGATAGGGACAAAAGGACAAGCTCTGCATCATGCAAAAGGAAGACAAACCTTTCAAAATGCTGAATGGAAAAAAAAAGAGCTTAAATTCTAAACAGAATGTCTTTAAACGAGCTTTTAACATGATTAGACAAAGAAACAACAAGAATCAATCAAAACCAAAGTCTAATAGGCTCCACCTGTTTACTGCTCACATGCATCCTGCATTTAAATGCAAAGGAATTAAAAAAAATCTATTAAATGATGAATGTGAAAAAATTCCTAATGATTGGTTAATTAATGAAAATGTTTTTAAAAGGTCATGCCCCAAAGTTCATTTCTTCTTTCATGTTCTTTGACCTCAGTAAACAACTGAAAGAGTACTCAGACTTAAATGTCGTGTGGACACAAGGTTGTAATGGTCGTGCGTCAGACGCGGTTTGACGTAAGACTTTACACACGCTACTCTAACAACTGCAAGAAATGACTGGTGGATATGCAAAAAGAAAAAAGGTTTCTGCAGGAAGTAATTTTAAAAAGAACAGAGTGATCTGAACACTGCATGAAAAATATTTTGCAGTTCATAAAAACACCTCATTGCATTGGAAGGGACACACACACACCACCTGTCTGAGTCCATTTATGCACCAGCAAACAAACAAATGTATCCTTCAGTCCAAGTGCTTTCCTACTTTATAACAGCAGCAAAATGCATTTGTCAGAAAGCACACACATACACACAAACAGACAGCACACACACACACTCAAACTGGAAGAGAAGGTGGAAACTTTGTGAATTACAGTCACAGTAAAGGAACTGATTTGTTTTGGCCTTTCAATGTAAATCAAACTCCTCATGTTTAAATGTACCGCTGGAACACAAAGAGCAGAACACAGACAGAAACAGTGTTTCATCCAGACACAAATACACTTAAATACATGTAAGGACATGCACACACAGACACACAACTACACTCATATAGTCACTGTGAGTCTCAGACTTTCTTGTAGTTGTTAAAAGTGCAGAATAACCTTGAAAGGAAAGATGATGAGAAGAGGAAGAACAAGTAGAGCTGGAGAGAGATTAAAGTTACAGACTGAACCTGTTTGCTCAAAAATAGTGACGATCAGTAAAGAGAAAATAAAGTAAAATAAATTGGATCTTGTTGTTTTTTAAACCCAACTACATTCACCTTAAACCAACACTAAGTAACTTTTCAACCTTCATGAAATAGTTTCATAACTTCTGTGATTATATGGCGACTTACAACAAGTTGAATGACACCTCTGTCATGGCTTGAGGGGGTCTGTATCGCTTTCACTGGCACTAAACAACTTTGAGGAGGATGGTGGGAACCCTGCCACATAAAAAACTACGAATGGATAGGCAGCTTTTCGGCATACGTCACTTCCCCTTTCCCCATTCGTCATAAACACGGAACTCGATGCGACCTGTTACGCGCAACTGCAGCTAACATGGCAGAAGCCCCGAAAAAACGAAAAGTTTTGTCTGAGGAGACAAAAAAAAAAAAAAGGGAGAGTAACCGGATAAAAGTTAAAAAAAGAAAAGAATTGAGTTAGATTGGTACAAACTGTGTGAGTTTAATTCAAATCAAAGCACTGGTTAAGTCTGAAAGGAAGGTTCTCTCTCTCACACACACACACAAAGAAGAAGACAAACAAATGTTCTAAACCACTCAAACAGAAATAAATAAAAACAAGACTCAGACTGACACCATGACAAACATGTATCAGCTGTAACAAATTGCAATGAGAAATTTCTGCATTCAAACTGAAAAAAGTGTTTTTTTCTGTCTCACTGATTTATTTGATCTGAGAAACTGCTTTTCTCAGATCTCAGGAAAATGCTACACAAACATACAGAAAAATTGTAAATGTATTGATTACCTGGCTGAAGAGTTCAGCTTTAGATCTTTTTTTCTACCTCGGCTCTAAGAAAAACACTCTAAATCCACTAGTCACAAAACAATTTCAAACTAAACTGATTATATTTAAACTTTAGGAGTCAGTATGACATGAACTGGAAAAGGTAGATGTACTGAACTGCAAAATCAGATAAGCGGTAAATACAAACAGCAACTTATTTATGTCCAAATTTCATTAGAAATTCAGCAAGATTCTGCACACAGTGTTCAGGTTGTATCCAGTTGTCCTGGACGTCAACCTGCCATTTAAAATGAGCATAAATTATAAATAAAACAGTACTAATCCATTTTTTCTGATACCAATGATCAATTATTTTAGCAGTAAGATTTCTATTCAAAGTTTAAATGCATTTTATGTACAATAAATCTCAAGTTCCAACAAGAGTTTTTGATTTTAGTAACAATTTGTATCTCAATTCCTTGGAAAACAGACCATCAAAATATCCCTTACCCTGAAGACCTAGTCTTGTGTATGGACATCATTTCATGAGCTCTTTTTTAATGCCTAATGCTTCACTTTGTTCTTTTTTAAATGCCTTTATCTGTGCTGTTTGGACGGTTTAGGCCTATAGATACACAAAAAACGACCTTACTACATATGAAGAATAATAAAAGAGATATTCCTCGGCTCATGGGGGAAGTGCATGTAAAATTCAGGGTTTTTACTAGTTTGTCTCTGACAGGAACGTCGTCCTCACTGCTTGAAGTCTTGACATCGGAAACCATAACAAGAAACCATGATGAGAAATAATCATTAGAATAAACATGCCTGTAACATAAAATCATGTTGGGATAGATTTATTACATCACACATTTCTGTGAAGCCTGAGCGGATATGTTTATTCCTTCTTCGTCCAATGTGTGAAATTCAAATTGAAGCATTTTATTTATTTTTTCTTTGCAGGTGACAAACTCAAACAGAGACAGTCAAAGTATTTGAGTAAATGTAGTTTTTCTTATACATACCACAGATGCTGACACCATGCAATATCACTCTTGCAATTTTGCCAAAGGAAATCATAAAGCTGCTGAACTGTGCGGTCACAGATAGTGGGGGGGGGGGGGGGTTTGAATGTGTTTATGACCAGAGGCCAGCTATCCAATAACTCATGGAGCAGCGGTCAGGAAAGGTGAAGGGAAAGTGGAAATAAATAAATAAAACAATGCAGCGCCTATTACAGGGGAAATGATCAACAGACCATGTAAAGAAATGTGGATGCATTTATTTTTTTGAAGATTGTGATGGTTTTTCATTCAGCACTTCTTTTAAACCACATTTTAAAATCAGTCAGATGAAGCTCACACAGAATAAAATCTCTTGAAACACATTTACTTCACAATAAACTATGTTGTATAATAAAATGAATTAATTTTCTCTACCAGATTATACGGAAAATTAGGTAAATAATCCAGAGACTAATATGGCACCGAAGTGAGGTTTTGACTGCAGGGATCTTTTTCTGGAAACATGAATGTGACTGATGGGATGGCTACGTCTTTTAAAAGAACGGTTTATCCGTTTTTTTAATAGATTACTGTCAGTTCCCTATGGAGTCTGCTTTGCTTGAGTAGCATGACCATCACAAGGAAAAAGATGTTAATGTTGTTTGGAAATCTGTCTGCAGGTCAAATAAAAGCTTCCAAATCTGTTGGCGTTCTGTTGTAACGGTGATGGAGACGCCAGGTAGATTCATCACACTTTCCAGATTATAACACCTTCTATTAGAGGAACAGAGACCCATATTTATTTCTCGTACGTCCTGTTTAGATTCATTTGTATTTCTGATGTAAAGGTTGACATTTTTTATTCTAATGGAGTAAAAGTGTTGAAGGAAAGTGCACGGTTTGTAGGAAGACACTCTGAGATCAGACTCACTAATCTGGATGTAAATGAGGGGCCATTGACACCATGAATAATTCATCTGATTGAGCTGCCTTTTAATGTTGTTGTCTCCAGGCACCAGTTAGACTACGCCCACATAACCCTCATCACGCACAGATAAAACAAAATAATGGTTGTTAAATCTTAATAATTCACAGAGGAACAAACTTATTTTGAAATTATTTCTTTTAAAATTCTTTTAAAATTAATATAAAAAGTATGTATCATATAAATTGATAATATAACTGTTAAAATTCAGAAAAATCCTACTGCAGCGACTAACTGAAGGGGGTTTGGATGATCCATAATACCACCCTGAGTGTTGTTTGTTATAAAAATGATATCACACAGAGTCTCGACATGATTTGTCAGCATTTTTTTGTCTTGTTCTTGTGTGTCCTAAAGAGACATGCTGCTACAAACTGAGTGCTTTTCACCAAAAAAGCATGTCCACAGTTACCACAGACAGCTTTACCAGCTGCTAAGGAAAAGCTATTTATTGAGTAAATTAGATCTGCTTTAGGTTAAAATAAATGCTATGATTGATGGATGAGCATGTGCACAAATATTACTGTAAAGCAATAAACATTTCCAGTTCCAGCTAGTTAAAGCAAAGATCCATTGAGCACTTGTAATTTTTATGACCCCAGAAGTTATACAAACATCTGAAGCTCAAACTAAAAACAACTGGTAAAGCCGGGTTGCAGGAAAATAAGTTTTAAAAACATGCACATTTGGGTATTTTCTACTGACAATCACAAACTGTTCAACGCAGGAAATTAAAACTTGGCAGAAGCTCGTTGTTTCCTCTGGAGCTGTATATTTCTGAGGAGTGATTTATCAAGTAGGATTTCCACAACAGGTGTTCTCATTTTGTGTCAGACTGAACAGAAAAAAAGGACGACATACTGATAGATGTTGGAAACACTGAAGTTGGAATAAAAAAAAAGGCTGAAGGTTAAATGAGGGTTTATGAAGTTTCACAAACTTAAGAGTGAAGTTAGTGTGTGTGTTTGTGTGCGGTCTGTAGCATGTGAAGGTGTAACGCTGATGTTTGTGTAAAAGTCTGTGATGTCTCCTATTTTGACAGCAGGCAGATGGAAGATTTCCTGCTGATTATCAGCCAGATGTGAGCAGCAACAAACTAGAAGCTGCAGTGTGCAAGTGTGTGTGCTTAGTTTGCTTTCTCCCTTTCCCTCGTCCTATTTTTTCACTATCCAACCATGACAAACAATGGAGACCACTTATCAAGACTCAGCATGGTGTAAACACATACAGAGCAGTCACATTCTAGACAAGAAAATACTAACAAAATACTTTAACACACACACATTTTCACAGTATGACATGTTCTCCCTACTGTTCATTTCAATACAATTTAAAGTTTCACTTTTCAAAATAAAAAGAAATTAAAAAAAATCAATAAATGCTGTTAAACCACTTTTAATTTAATTGCAAATTTAGCCAATGACAATCAAATATGTAAACAGCACTAAAAGCATGAGGAACCTATAATTATGTGAAGATTAGAGTTATGGGGTTTACATCTTTCACACAGCATGTGCAAAAATAAATTAATTAAGAAAATAAAAGCTTGGATTCTGAACAAACATGGGATGTATGATGAAAAGCATTAAAGTGAAAACAATTTACAGGCAGCAGTCCTGCAAAGCATTATGTTTTGTGTATTATAAGAAGAAATTAAGCAAAAGACAAACTGCACAATTTTAAATTTTGTAGATGTCACAGATTAATGTTCAAATCAACAAATAAATCAAAAGATAAATGACTGACGTTTCTATTTTATTACCACCACTTGCAATCAACAGGGATGGAAATGCTGAACAAGATGTGCAGAATATTCTCTCTATCACATTTATCTATGGGGGAGTGAAATCTGACTGTATTAATAAGACTCTTGAACGACTGAATGATTATTCAAAAGCCTTATACATATGCAAACACACACACACACACACATACCACAATCACAGAGGCAGCAACCCAGTCATCAACACATTAGAGCTCACCCATGGGAGGCTTAAATCACAGACACAAACACTCTGATAAGCCACTGTTTGACCTTGGCTAAATTCACACTGCTGACGGTGTAAATCTGATGGTTTCCTGATGAAACACAGATGAGGGGAGAGAAACACAAGGCAGTTTCACTAAAGCACGATGCAGGTTGATTCTCCAGATGGTGTAATCTTCTGTTTGGTTTCTAAAAACTATATAAAATGTGTATATATTTTAATAACTGGGTTTACAGTAACATTTAACCCTATAATGCCTCTACAATCATATTTGTTGCTCCTACTTAAAGGACATCTACTTTAACAGCATTAGCGCTTTCCTCAAAAACCTGTATCTTCTGCCCTCTAGTGGGAGATCTAAGCACGGCAGCTGGCGGAAGCCATTTATTATTATTATTATTATTATTATTATTACTGTTGTTGTTGTTAAATTGTTAGACCATTTAAATAAAGGATAAAAAGGGTCCAATAGGATAGTAAATCAGTAACATTTTTGTCTGCACTTGCAGGAAAGAGATTTCCGTACTTCCTTATTTGATTTTATTCCACCCCTTTAGTCTGTTCTTACCCTACAAGTCATCAGTTTTACCAGAATATAAAATAGAATTGGCATATTTCCAGTTTAAAATGTATTTTTGAGGTTCAGCTAGGCTTCAGAGAAATACCTAATATGATTGATTTATTGATCAGAGTGATATGGGCTCTCAGGCAGATGAAAGAGTCTGAACCCAAGCCTGATCATTGCTGGGACAGGTGTTGAGATGAAAATTTGGAGTTTGGCAAAGCTTTGGCATATAAATCTTACAAACCATTGGGGGCTCTGGGCAGGGGAAGTCATGCTTTGTCAACACTGCTTACAGCAGGGATGACGTACAGCTTATCTCAAGCAAAAACATAATCCCAAAAGATGAAATTATTTTCAACCTAATATAATAAATAATCAGTTTCTGGGGTGTTTGGTTACACAGAACAGTTGACTCTGCCACCTTTAAGTAAAAAGGTAACCAGTTAAATCTCAGTTATAATCTGTCTGTATAGAGTTCATGTGCACTCCCTGTGCATGAGGACGTGGATGGAGATGAAGAGTTGACCTTGAATGTTGTTGGGCTGTATTGTTTAACATAACTTTATCAGATTATTTGGAGGCCAGTGACTTTGCTTCTGTTTTGACTTACTTCAGTAACTGTTGTGTTAAAAAATATGATGCATTAGCTGGAATGAGAATTTGGGTAATTGCAGGTAATTAGTCAGATTTGTTTACTGTGGAAGATCCTGATCTACATGGATGGAATAGGCACAGCCAGAGGGTGGAGCTTTCAAATTTAGATATTTTTGTATAGCTTTACTTTTTACAGCTGGCTTCCCTAGAACATGACCTTCAGCTGGACCTGCGAGGATGGCATCAGTGCATGAAGCAACCAGAATGATGATTAGCACTTCTAAGTGTGTTTCCATGGTCCCTGTTTAGACTTTAGAGTGGGAGTGAGTTGTTATGTTGTTTATTAGCGGGAATGCACTGACATGCACATCGGATTATTACCTGTAGTTATACAGATGGTGTTGATTGTTGCTCCAACCCTCATCTATAATTGTTTGGATATGGGAAATATCTAAAAAAATAGATTGGGAAACAAGTGGCCAAAAGGAGCTCCTTCAGGGGACTGGATGAATTCATTTAAGGATGATTAGCTTAATTAGAGACATAGAATATTTGCTGCCACACCATTTCAAAAAGGAGCAATAGTTGAAGGGAACTTGGTGCCTTCAGCTTATCTCTCTTTGTAGGTACTTTGAAGATTTTTCTCCCACTGGAGAAAGAAGCTGGGGAAAAAGAGGTCGGCGCTGCTCGCGAGTATAAAACAAATGAAAATAAATTCACAAGTATCCTATTAACACTTTGCATCTCCTTTTGATTTTGCTTGTCTCCACCATTCTCTCACTTGATACCGTTTAGCGGCTGTAAATATAGCCCCACCTGGTCCTGTGGTCCATTTCAATTTAGTAAATTAGAAATTCCTTTTTTCATGACCGACTCTTTGGCTGAGAGAGTCTTAACGATTTGTGTGAGTGGTTGTGTAAATTAGTTGTGAAAATTTTACATTAGGCCTTGTTTATAAGATATTTTCACTCAGTCAGGCATTTATATTTTATCTTCTCATCCAGAGGTAATTGCTGCATTCTGTCAAAGTAAGAATATGAGGACCAATTATGTGTCCTTTCAATTTACCTCCAGTCAAATAATAAAGCCAGTAGATTACAAAGCCAGCAGTGTCGTTTTGGATACTTGCCTAACACATCAGCATCATTCACGAGAAAACCTCATGGAACAATAATCCTAGAGGTCAAATAAGTCCTTTTTCTTCTTAGTATTAATAACGTTTTTTAAATTCATATAACTCTAATTCATACTCACATAATTAGACGTAATATTGTGTTAAAAACTCATTTATTGTTTGATTGTTGTTGTTAAAAATATTTTTTCATTGCAAACTTCTCAACTTAATTTTATTTATTATGATAGTAGACTCTCTACAAACATTATCTATTTATTACTATTCATTGAAATTATTTTGATTTCATTTTTTCACCATGACGATAATGTGGCAAAAGTCTGAAATGAGTTTAATTCACTTTTTATTAAATGTTTACTTAAAGTAAAACACTGAGTTTTAATTAAAAAAACACAGTTTTAGTGGAAAGTATTTCTGTTGGCTTATTATGAAGTGACGCTATAAATAAGATGGAAAAAGCTGATGGGACAAAGATTAAATAATCTCTCTAGCTTCTATTTCTCATAGCACATCTGTGTGTGAAACACAAACCTCACCCTTTCAAATTGTGCTATGCAAACACATAATTCAATGTAAACAGATACTAACAAATACCCATGCTGACACTTTCATAAGCATTTCTTCCTCTTGCTCTGACACACACAATAAACTGCAAAGGACAACAGATTTTTTTTGTAAATACATGTTTTCACCAATACTCATGCAGCCATTTGTTTTTGACGCATTTTTCATTTTTTTCACTGCCATATTTTTCAAAACAATGGTCTGAACTCTCATCCTGATAAGTTGACCTTTCTTAGAACAATGTGTATTTGTCCCTGTGGGAAATATAGTTCACCAGATCAATGTTAAAGAGGTCATTTCATACAAATTCCAGGAGTTTGTGGTTATTTCTTAAGTATTAACCAGTAATATGAAACATTTTATATCTAAAAAACATCAGGAAACACTGATTAACAGACCTTTTAATCTGTCTGCATTCAAATTCGGGTGGTTCCGGCTCCTTCCATCAGGCTGCTTCGTCAGCAGCTCGTTCATATTCATTATTCGAATTTGCTGGACTCAGATTGGCTAACAAACGAGCCTATGAGAGCAAAGAATACTCTTTTCTGCCCTGCTGTGCATGGCAACGTCAGATGTCGTGTCTTCCTGCTTGCTACGTCTTATGCTAACAGCTTTTAGCCAGCAGCATGCTAGGCGTGGTTTCAACTGCAGGAGCTGATGAATACTAACAAACAAAGGAGTTGTGACGAAACAGATACAGGCTGTTCGGACTCGGGAGAAGTCGGGTGTTATCACCACCTGCGTAGTTTGCGAGATTAAAACGGAAAGAGAAGTTGTTGACCTGTTTTCACACCCACTATGAAGGTAAGAACACCTGTGGAGCTAAAATATTCAACAGAAACCTCAGAAACAGTTTTTAATGGAAGGGCCTCTTTAAAACATTAATAAAATGAGGCATTTATTTATCCACAGACCAAATACTGACAGGTGTGAAACATAACATACAAATACAACCAACTAATTTAATCAAGAAGTTAGACAAAATATCAAAACATTGAGGATTGGATACAGTCATCAGAAACTTTAAGAAGTCACCAACACTTCTGTGGCAGCAGACACGAATAAACACATCTATAATGAACTACGTCTAATCATGTTTTCATGCTGTGCAGCTTTGCACGCTTGTCACAGCTCATGTTTCTCACCTGTGTATATCAATACTGCTGTGTGTTTCCTCCAGTGCCAGATTGTCTGCCTTCATTGTCACAGCATCCCGCCTTCATGTCAAGCATTTATCACCTCTGAAAATGTGTCAAACTGTTTTCAGCATCACTGAATTTACCTAATGTGGATTTGGAATTTGACATTAGATTTTTGGATTCATCTCTACAACATGCTCCTTGTCCTGTTCTAAGATCTTGACCACATCTTGTTTTGCTAACCCTGACTGGATTCTGGATTGAATAGCTTCAAGAACTTTTGATTACCGACCGTGTTGTTAAAGTTTTGCTCTATCCGCCTTGTCCCCCATTCATAAAATCATTAGTTACTTCTGTTCTACTTCCCAAGCTGCCCTGGTTGTAAAAATAATTTACCGTGTCCTTCCTCTTTCCTGCAGTCTGTGAAAAAGACCTTTACCAATTCACTGTCCTCTGCCGACAATCCGGCTACATTTCTTCATCTTTTTTTCCTCTTTCGTCTGCCAAAGAAGAAAAGGTCAGTAATTAGAATCACTGCATTCTTTAATATAAGAGGCAAAACTAATGAAAGAAGCTGATCAAGAGGAGTTTGTGACCAAAGTTCCAGTCCATCAAGCGTTTTTACATATTCTCATCTGATTGTAACCAAATCTTATGAAACTACAGTAGTTTGTGTTAGAGTTGCATTAGTTTGTCGCACTTGTGGTAACCTGAGTATTTTAGTCTATTCACTGCTTTACCTTTGCACAAATTTGTCTCTGTGTCTCCGCCTGCTGGTTACAATTGCCACATTGTTTTGCAACATGTGATTCATCACATCTTAAAAAGTTGGAACAGTGTCAACAACAGACTCAAAGTAATGGGCATAACTAAAAACATTGGCAACAGCTCAGTTGCCAATAACATGACAGAGTTTAAAAGGAGTCTGTCAGATCTAAAGCTGAACAGAGGTTCACTAATCTGTAACAAACTGTCTCTAAATATTGTCTTGAAGACTTTGATAATCCACCTACAAAATACTAAACATCACCCTGTTCCAAAAATGTTTATATGTCTTGCAGCAATCAAATTTAAAATTAACTATTATTTTCTAAAATGTTAGTTTTCAACATCTGATATGTTGTTTATGTTCTATTGGGAATAAAATCTGGGATTTGCAAATAATTGCTTTCTAGGTTTCTAACCTTGGGACACGGCATGAAGATTAAATTATTTTATTTCTCCCCCACAAAGGCACATTTGACTCAACAGAATGCTATTTTGGAAACTAATTGCTTGGAGCCCTCTTACACAATTCAAGAAATGTTAATAATGTGCTCAGATTGCTGTTTTACATATTTAATTCACATTTCTAGTGTTTTTATTAAAAAAAAACACTTTTTACATCATGTCAAATTCTTTAGAGGTCTAAATCTCTGCCACTATTGATGGATAATCCAAATCAAGATAGAACCGAGGGATGGTAAGATAGAAATCCAATTTCTGGGGACACGGAACATTGCTTGTCACTATCTGTCAGTGTTTTATATGTTTGGCCTCAGAGAGAGCAGCAAGTGATTGTGTGTCCTCGAGGAAGTGCCAGTGAGCTTTTATGTCAACTTCATAATGACCTGGGGGGGGTGGGGGACAGAAAGATGAAGAGAGGCAATGGACAAAGAGAACCAATTTTAAAAGGGAGTAATAAGACTAAAGATGTGCACATCTAAGTGACAGGATGTTGGTTGTTTTATGAAAAAGTGTAGCAGTTAGCAGGTCAACTTTGATTAAATAGCAGCGACATTTATGGACACAGGTTGAGATTGTATTAGGAAATAAATTTAGCAACTAGATTTAAAAAGTTTCTATAAAGTGTAACCATGTTGTTCATATTTAACTGCTTTATTAGACCACTACACATGCAAATGAGAGATAAAAGGTCTTAAATTAGCCAAACGGTTCAATTTAATTGTTCAACTGTTAATAAACAAATTTAAAGTTGTTGGCCATTACAGTAACAAAGTTATATAAAAAAGGGGAAATGTCTTTTTTTATATCATAAAAGATCAATGGGAAAGACTGAATATAGAATATTTATCAGGTAAGAAATACAAAAGAAAATATGGTTAAATAATGAGAAATTAAAATTGTTTCAATTATTTTTCATCAACCTATTCTGATGCGTTGATTTTGACAAGCTCTGTTTTTAATGCTCTTAAATTAAACCTGCTCAGAATGCGATTTCAACTTAAAGTCAGTGTCAATTCAAAGATTATATTTGCTTTAAAACAATGTCTGGAATGCAGTATATGTGCCAAATGCTTTGAGAGTGTTTAATAAGTTTGACACTGTCCCAAATGTCATCCCAAAGAGCATCAGTGTCTGTCAAACCATGAAATCTTATTAACCACACGGTCATGAAACAATTCAATTTAAAGAAGTCACCTTTAAGCTGATGTCCACTGAAAAAAAGATATTCTTAAGTGGACTGATTGAAGAGCCACTCAAACTAAGAACTATCACTATTAGCTCTTGCTTCACCGTTTATAACCCTAAAGAGTATTTACTTAGACAAATTGAAAAAAAGCCCCCGGATCAGCTTCAAACACATCTGAGCATTTAGTAATCTGGATTTTTTTCAGTTTTCCAAACAGTCTGAGCTGCATATCTCTACGAAAATTCAAGAACATTATTTGCAATATATATTTTAAAACAAATTTGTGCATTTTCTCTTTTAGAAATGACTTTTTAAAACAAAATATTTGCAGTTTTGAGCTTCCTTATGAATGCTATTTACATAAACTTTAAATTTCAGTCCTAATGCACCCATCAGGTTTCGATGACTGATATCTAAATATGAGCATGTAGAAGTCAGACTGAAGTAATGTGCAATGCTGAAGTTACAGATAATGAGAATATGGTGTAATGTAAAGCCCCATTCTGCTATTCTATAGACTGGTTCTTACTGCTGCAGGCTGGAAACCATTGCAGACATGACAAATTGAAGCTGCCTTTGAATTTCCTTAAACCATCAGCGTCTCGTATTTGAAGGAAATGGACCTGTCAGACTTGCCTGATAGATTAAAGCGGTCTCTATATACTGTACATATCTGGGTTTACTGAGCTATACTCTATTCCATTTGATGGCTGTCAGACAACACGCTAACAGCATTGGGCTTGTTTGTGCAAATGTGCATGCAAGTGTGTCCATGCGTCAACGAGTGTTTGTGCACAGTGCAGGTGCACATGTAGCTGTGTCTTAGTAAGGAAAAGCTGTAAACATAACACTTTGATTTACTTCTTTCCAGCACATTTGTGCACACTCATACCTGAGAGACTGCTTATGTAGTTATAGACGGAGAAAATGTTTTGGGAATTGGCTTAAAAAACAACATTATAGATGGAACGAAGCAATGAATGGGCTGCTGTTGGAGAAGCATTATGCAGAAACAGTGCATTGAAATGAAACCAAACTATAAATAAGGGGAAAAATGGCTGTGAGATGGATATTTAAATAGAGGTAAGCAAAGACAGGAGTGAAAGTATGGGTGCTTTTCCACCAAACATTATTCAGATTTATTTATTTATTTCTGTCTTAGGCCCCAAGGGGATATCAAGCATAATGACTATGAAAAGTTTAAAAGTTTTCTTCTGTTTGCTTGTTTCTCCAAAGTAGGGCAACCCAACTGGAATTCAGTATAAATCATGCATGTCTGCAATGAGGTGCAGAAAATTAGAGAATGCTGTGTTCCGAAAGGAACAACGTTCTTTAAAAC
Source organism: Pachypanchax playfairii (assembly GCA_006937955.1). Taxonomy (NCBI): domain Eukaryota; kingdom Metazoa; phylum Chordata; class Actinopteri; order Cyprinodontiformes; family Aplocheilidae; genus Pachypanchax; species Pachypanchax playfairii. The sequence continues at coordinate 1,361,334 of SSNP01000006.1, read as the reverse complement.
ATCTGGCTCATTATTTACATTCTCTATACGTTTTAGACAACAGGTAAAAAGGTAAGTGAGAGGGTTAATGTACATAATATTGCAAAAGAGAAAGAAAGGAGCTGGTGAAGGAAAACCAATAAATGACAGAAAGCCAACGAGAGAGATCAAGAGCAGCAAGAAAAATCAATATCCAATTTTGTAGGCAAACATCCTCACAAACTGTTGAATTTCAAGAGTTGATTTCTTTTTGTCGCTCCATTTCATGTTCTTGAAAACAGAAAAAAAAATCCTCCTAACCAATTATTTCTAATCTTCCTAAATTATAAGACTCTGGTGGATTCATCTTTGTCTACACTGAATGTCTCACTGAGTGTTCTGCTTTGGCTTTTGTTGTTTGCTGAGTATAATTCTTCTGTAACAATAAATGGAAAAAAAAGAAATCATCCAAAATGAAACTAATCACTGTTTCAGTGAGCCTGTGTCAACATTGATGTGCTTATTGAAGATTTTTCTGTTGTTTTCTTCCAAATCCTCACATAACACTGCATGTGACAACATAAAATGTTAAAACACAAATATAAATCACTACTCTCTGGAAACTGTGAGGTAAAGTCTCAAAAGTAATTAGGTTCAGCGCAAATAACCATCTGATATGAAACAGATATAGTATGAAAGTTTATATTCACTTGAACCAGTATGAAAAGTAATACAAGTTTTAGAAGGTGGACATTTTTTAGATTAAATTAAAAAAATAAATCATTTTTCTGGTCACGTTTGTTTTAGTGGCTGAAATTGTTGTCTTATTATTTCTTCTTTTGCAAAAACTCTACTGCTGCCCCTGCGGCTGCTGGGTAAACAATGTTCTGGCAGTATAGTGAACATCGACAGCTTTGTTGAAGTCGGATGTGGCTGTTCACCATGGTCTGGTCCACAGGCAGCATGAAGTACTTTACTGTGAAAGGAACACCTCTGGTTGCACATGCACAAGCAGAACAAGTCTATAGTTTGTGTCTAGTATTAATTTTTAGTTGAGCACAATTTATCTGGTTAAAGTCATAATGACCAGGGGCGTGTCCAGAGGGGTGGCGCAGGGTGCCACCCCCAAGCTGAGACAATCAAATCAATCAATAAAGAAAATTATTATTGAACATGTACCATTGGCTTTGTGCTTTAACTGATTTTTATTTCATTTAGGTTTTATTTTAGCCCCTTAAATTATGATAAAGTGTCTATAATTTTGGTAAAACTGGATTTTTTAAGGTTATGGGCCCAAATGGACCCATATCAGATTCTAATTTAACTGCCAGTAAAGACATGCAGGGTAACACAGACTTAATCTGACTAGAAAAGATTATTTCCCCATGATGAGTTACAACACTGAAGGAGACTTCTGAAGACTGCAAAAAACATTTTTGCCTAAAGAAACTTATTTGCAGAATTATTGACTCTGGAAATTGTTACTTTCTTTGAGACATAAAGTATAATTTTCCTGATGCGTCAGTAAAAGTCTGTATGAAACGTCTGAGCAAATTTGGTAAATGTCAACCATATCAAATTTCTTTCAGCATAGACTTAGCTTCCTTAATACCATCTCAGCTTTACAACATTAGTTATGCTTGCTAACTGAAAGGATAATGTCAGAGTCAGCTGGTACTCAAGTTATCTTTGACATTAAAATGAAGCTAAATCTACATTCAGGTATGTGTAGTGTATGTGCAAGTCTTGTGGAAAAATGATTTACCAAGAATTGAAGTGAGTTTAAAGGGAAAGAAGTTTAATGAAATTTGATGCATGAAATAAGAACAGTCATTCAAAAGCAAGTTCATCTGAATGAGGCTCTGCCTGTTGTTTAGCTGTTTTTTATAGTCAGGCTGATAAGAGAGACTATCAGACTTCTGGCCTTCATCAGACTCGTTGGTGCCAGACTTGGAGAGAACAAACAATACTGATAAACCGTCCTAGTCCAGCAGTCCTAATCTAAACACTCGATGAGGAGATCAACGGTCTGACATTAAGTTAGAATCGTTTGTCACTGTTTGTACAAAAACTGAAGTAACCCAGAAACCTGGAAAAACCCCACCCCCCCAACCCCCATACAAGCTAATGCTAACAAGTGCTAGACTTTAATAATTGCCTTGCAGCTGCACAGTGGCTCAGCAAGAAGTTTGATTCTGCCAACCAAAAGGTTGATGGTTTGATCCTGTCCTCTACCACATGTCCCCGAGCATGACACTAAACCCAAGGGTTTCTTTTTTTTTTGGCTCCAGGGGTTCAGATTTACTCTGTGACACTCATCAACACATACTGTAGAAGATAAAAGTGCCAGGGAGCTTGAAGAATATGAATAATTCACTACCAGCAGGACATCTCAGTTATACGGTACATCTGATTTAATGTAAAGAAACGATCAATTTTTGAAACAGTTTTTCCACCAAAGCTTCTGAGAAGTATTTAAACTTTATCTGTTAAGTAGGCTTATATTTTTTGCACATAAATTATACAGAATCTTTGTAATCTAAAGCATTAAAATATATCAAAATTACATTTTAAGCTCACTCTCTGTTTTATGGGAAATTTAGATACAGAAGACAGTAAAAGGGGAGTTTTCTTTCTCAGTAATAGTTGCTTCTTTCATCGTAAACTAAATATTATAATTATATTTCTAAATCATGCTCTGTTAAGTCAAATAAGAAATTAATACAATATTTTCCATTTGATAATTAGTTTCCAATTCCACAAAGTTTCTTTCACCCACAAATACAAGTATAACTTAATTAAAACACTTATTTTTCAATCTCTAAAGAACATTTATCAGAGCCAAAATAAGTATGACAACAAATTCTCATGTAAAATGGATAAAGATGGATTGTAGACCACTTTGGCTTGAACTGCATAGGAGGCTCAAAAAAGTGATTAAAGTGCAGTTAATCATAATGAATTGATTCCAATGTGTCTAGATAATTAGATTATTAATATCTCCAAATTATTTGTTTTTCAATAGAATTCACTTTTTAACCATATAATTTCTACCTAGATATAATTTGGAACTTCTTCAGCTTTCCTGCCTTTTTATGTAACGATTCAGTAAATTTACCAGTTCCTTTTTATCTAACATTCATGGTTTGATTAGCTGTTAATAAAAAAACTTGATATCCAGCAAGTAGTAGGTATAAAACTGCAGTGCATGTGACAGTGTTCTTGGAGAGTGAATTGATATTTTTTAGAATTTGGCTTCACAAACCTGTTTCAGTCCAACGAACATGACCTTCATGTTCCGGGTCAAGAACCACCGTCTCATGATGTTTCACATCTGGCTCTTCTTCCTTGAAGCAGAGGAGCACCCCAACAGATACAGTAAAGCCGTTTCACACCAACATGGAGTGGTTCCATAATGACACCAGGTCCCTGTCTGGTGATATGAAGACTGTCAGAGACTAAACTGTGCATCATTGCAACAGGAATATGGATATGACTCAGATTATTTTCCTTTAGGGAAAATAACATTTAAAGGCACTGACGACCACTGACTCACCATGACGCCAACATGGCCATTAACCAGTCTGGATATGACACCTGTCTAACATCACCTAGATTGGACACAGACACTGAAAATAGCCAGAACTGATGCAAAGCTGTTGCTTGAACGTATCTCGTGGTCCTTGTTTATAAATCCTATAGTTAATATCCAAGCAAGAAAAACTAGGATCAAATCGGATTTTTTTTTATTGGAGGAAAATTTAAACACTTAAAACAACAACTTCTCAGCCTTTAGTAATAATTAAAGCCAAACTGCTGATGTTTTCAAAGAGGAAAGTGACCCTGCAGTATTTATCCAGACTTCTGTAAGCTTCAACTTCAGAGCGCTAATGCTTTTTATTGTGTTGTTACAACTCTTGTTCACTCTGTTGCTCCCTGCCTGTTTGTGTGTGGTGAAGTGTAGGATCACCAGAGAATGGATTTAAATGTGCACGAGTGTGTTGGACTTGCAATATGATTGTTGGTCTAAATGTGTGTGGGTTTGTGAATGTCCACAGCAGTCTTCTGCCCTCTACTGATTGTCAACATAGACTCATTCATTTGAAAACAAAGATGGCAGACAGAGGATGAGCTGCTCAGAAAAATGTTATGCAGTGCAGAAAACAGAGTTACATGACTTTCAATAAGGAATAATACATTTTTTTATGCAAAGTAAAGTTTTCAGTAAAACAACCACCTTTTCATTGAAGAGAAAACTGCCTTCATGTTTGACCAAATCTCTAACTCAAAATGTCACATTTGATTGTTCTATTCTATTGCACTTTATGTCGGGGCAATTTTCTGCTCAGTTTTTATAAGAATCTGCTTCTGCCACACAGACCCGATGTTATTAGACAAAAAACAGGTCTGCCTTCCGGTTGTCTGTCAGGATTCTGTGTCTAAGCAGTGAATGTATTAGACAAACGACAGCAATACACTGTGTGCTTCATACATGCTGAGCTCTAAATCAATCCTTTTGCAAGCGAGGAGGAGAGAGTTGGAGCTGTGTTCGCTTTGAATCAATGGAGGGTAGAGATGAAGAAGAAAAGCAGCAGCGTTGTTTGGAGGTTGCGCCAGTGAGACAGAGAAAAATAAAAAAAGTTTGACGAGTATCTTGAACGGAACATAAATTTAGTGTGACATGAGGCAAAGATGACAGAAAGAAGAAGAGTAGATAAAACAGACAGCATAAAGAGAGGGAAGAGATTGTGACAGACGCTACAATTTAATTATAAGGAGATTTAACAAATTCTATGAGGTCTCCACGGGATTAAATATCTATGCAGAAGACACATATCAAAGGATGAAATAGGAGGAAATATTCTGTGCAACTAAAACTGTTAAGAAAAACATAAAACTGGTGCAAACTTTGAAAAACTAAGGTTAATGAAATGTTGCAATTTTCTTTTTTTGTTTTGTTTGTTTTTTTGTTTTAGACAATAAGTTGCTTAATAACTGAGGCAACTTCAGGGTTGGTTGTTTCAAAAGAAATGAAATACATTAAGAAATGTATAAATATGCTACATTCTGCAGGGGATCTTACACATTTCTTAAATTCATTCTCTATCAAATGAAAAAGTTTTGTTTTTGCATCATGACTGCAGACCACAGGCAGCTCTTTCAGCTGTTCTTCCACACAACAAGTCAGCATTGCAGAATCAGCTTGGTGACAACAGCATCACTAAGAGCAGCGTGCTGCATGAGACACCTTCTAGTTTGTACATGCTGAGTCAGCTCTCTGAATGTCACCACTGCTACACCAGAAGCACATCAGCACTGGATCATCTTCAGCACCTGTTCCACCTTTACACTTTTACACATGACGCCAAAACGTAACAAAAAAGACGCATTAGACTCTTTTTGAAAGAATCAGAATCCGTCAGAAAACAAAAACTAAACCAGCTCTAACAAAAAAGAAAACTGAACAGATAATTCAACATAATTAGGAAAAAAAGTAGAAATATTTCAGTTTTGGGGGGGCAATACACAAATTTAGTTATTTGTTATCATTATTATTATTGGCTGGAGATTAAATGTTGCATTTACAAATGATGGAGGTGCAGCTGCACACATCAATTCAAGTTCTGTGTTGATGGTTTAAAATCTTTCATATATATATATATATATATATATATATATATATATATATATATATATATACACAGTATATATACTATTTGTGTATGTATGTATATACAGATGTGCACCTTTATTGGGTGTATTAGACTTGTGAAATGACTCATTTGTTTATGAATGAAAGTTTAGCAATCTGTAGTCTAGTCTACAAATTGAACACAAAATATAGAAGTTCAAAATGACAAAGATTACCTCATACAAATAAAGATCATAATAATAAAGATGATTGGATTAGAATTCAAGGACTCCTTTTGTTTGGAAGGATTGAGACATTTCAGTGCCTGAGAAAACGCAGGATTTTTGGAGGAATTTTTATTCTGAAAGGAAGCATGAAATGTATGACTTTCACTGGCAGTAAGATTAAATACCTGATGTTCTGCCTTTACTTGAACAGTTCTGTATAAAAGCCACATGTGGCCTGCTGTGCAGAGCTGCCCACAATGGTTCCACTTACCATTCAGGTGACAGTCACATAATAACACTGCTGTATGGCTAATGGCTCCCACACAATCAGGCTTTAAGATGTATTTTCTTTGAATATGTGACACCTACGTTCTTCCTCTTAAACATGATGGAATTGTTCATCCTGTAAAAGGTAATGATGTAGGGTTACTGCAAGAATCAGTGCTTATAGACTCGTTCTGAGGCAAAACGTGAAGAAAACTGTATTTTTCAGCCTTCAAATACCTTTTCATATCACACATTATTATTGTAATTGTTATTGATTGTTGTGTCCGTTGGCTTGGTTGCATTTTATTGCATTGTAGGAGCTCCACCACAAATATCCCTTACACAGACAGGTTATTACCTTTTATGAGTGTTTTTGTGAAGATGTATTAAAACAGAATTTTAATGAATGGCTGAGATAAATGTCACTGAAAAGAAAAACAGTGTTGATATTTGTGCTTGTGATCAGGGAGTACATTTCTCCTTAAAATCATTCAAAAGTATGGACCTTTTTAATTGCCATGTGTTTACTCCAAGTGAGCAATATAGAACATAAACAACAAATAAAGGTGAGGACTGCATTTGACATTTTCCAGGAAACGATGACTTGCGAAAAACAAAGAAGGGAAGTGAATTTAAAATGCATAAAGCAAATGGATTAGATTAATGTGATAATGCGACAAGCTAAAAATGCTGTAATATTAGGTTTGCATGTTTAGGAATGATGATGCAAAAACTTTATGCAGCAGGTAAGAAAATGTGCACGACATGTAAAAACAATAATAACATAAAGCAGTCTCAGTTGAAGGCCTGTTTTAAGTTCATTCAGTTTCTACGCTTGATATGCTTGATGATGCTAATGAAGATGCTCAAAAGGCAACAGCTACTGCAGTAATCTGCAGCAAAGAGGTGAAGCTGCAGGATAAAGGGGAACTGAAACGAAGCCAAGACTGCCAGAAGTTTTGAGCTGCACATTTTCATTTTGCTACGTCTCCTTCCTGTGCAACATCCTTGATGAAAGTCTAGAGGAAGCAGACTGATGGTAAAAATCCTCTCAAGATCCCTTCAGATGTGTTGATCATGAAATTAATGTGTGAATTTCATCTTTGCCAGTGTTTCCCTTGTTTTGTTTGATATAATACATTTTGTGGTCAAAAAAAAAAATCCAGAAGTACAATTTTCCTTTATTCATCCATAAACATTTCTAGCTGTGAAAATTTGATTGTAGGTAAAAAATTGTGAAATTGGCAAGTATTTTTGCCTTTGTAAGACATTAGTGAGAGTTTTAAATGACATCGTGACAAAAAGGGGGTCAAGCTGAAAAAAAAAAATTGGTCCGTCAGCTGATAGAAGCAAATATATAAATTGAACTGATTATTCCTCAAGAATGAAAATGTTATCAAATGTCAACTTTTCAGGGTAATCAACAGAGCAGAAGATATAATGTACACCTATGAGATCTAAAGAGAAAAAGTCACTATAAATTGCATCCACTGATGTTTCCACTTATTGATCCAGCTCCAAAATTCTTGTGTTTTCTGTTTAGAAAGTGTCAGAAAAAAATCTGATTTGTGTTATGTGTAGCATTATGTGTTAGCTCCTCAAACACATGATGCTTTTGTTCATAACTGATCAGTCACTGTATACTTTACAAGCACATGTTGTGGATAGACTCTGCAAATATTTCCTGGAACTGAAATTTGAAAATGTTGAAACTCATTGAAAGATGCATTTTTAAAAAACACTTGCAGTTCCTTTTGTACATCTCCTCATATGTAAACAGCAGGTCTGTCTGTTAGAGTTCACTAAATCTTGCAATTTTTATTGCAATATGAATTTGTAGGTCCTTTTACTGTGTGTGTAGTTTTACTGTGCATACGTGTCTACTGTAGGTGTAAATGTGAAAGGGAAGATTTTATGCTTGTGACTATAAAGGACATATTACAATTTTCATGCTGCTTTGAGCTGCTGCAGCTCTTGAAAAGGCTCAAAAGGTCAAATTAGTTCCATTTGAAAATAGTTTTAAAAATGAGAAAGACGGAGGTGTGAGAGAGAAAGGGAAGCAGGATGTTTAATCACCTCAGTGTTACTTTAACATGTTTGATGACATTCATAGAACTTCAGCAGATGAAGGACAGTTTTCCTGCAGTTTGCCATTTACTGTCGTTTCACTTAAAATAACCCAAACGATATATGACTAACAGTGACGGCTGCATATTTGAGAGGTTGAACGTGTGTGTGCGTCTGAGCTTTGTTAAGTGAATGGGCTGCAGGGCACTGTTTCAGCATCATGACATCATTCGCCTTGAGACAGTAGATGATGTCCAAAACTCTTTCCCCCCCCTCAGATGATGTTGCTGCATTGCAGTGTGTTTGCATGTCTTAAAGAGATTGTGTAACCATGACGCTTTGGAGGACCGTGGTCTTCATCAGCAAGCTGAAAAGGGAGGTAAATATTTGAACAGGTTTCTGACTAAGGTGAAGTTTTTTTTTTTACATTTGTTTATGTTTTAAATCTTAAATGACATAGTTTGTAACTTCAGAATCTCTGCAAAGACAAGCCCAAATCTCATAGCTCCTCATTTTGATATTTTACAAGAACTACAAGATAGGCAACAATACAAAAGTAGATATTTTATATAACTGGTGAGCTCTATATCTTCACATAAGTTATATACATGCAGTTTATCTCTTAATAAGTGCTCATTTTTAGTTTAAAAACAACTGCATGTGTGACTGCTTTGCAAGTTGGAAAATGATGCATGTGTGCGTGATTATAGTCTCCTCACACTTCTCTAATCCAGATGCATTTTAGGAATTGAAACATCCTTCAAGATGTTGCTCTGACACCGATTTCTGGGTCACAGGCGCGAGGAAAAAGATGAGCAGGCACAAAAAAAGGAAATGAGATGAGCTCATGGGTGGAAGCAATAAGAAAATAGACCTCTTTCACATCAGCCAAATGGCTGCCTTCCATTTAGGGGCGAGACATTCACTGTTCATGCCAGTTTACTGCCACTGCTTTCTGAGATGTAATGTGAAAGATTTCCGTTTTCCTGCTGCCACAGGTTCAAATTTTAACTTCAAAAAGTCTCAAGAAGTAAAACAAATACACTATGTGTAAAAATGTGGCATTAGGAACACGTGGGGACTGGAGACTGGAAAGAATCGTTGAAGATGTATTTACCAAGATGAAAGAGTAAAAACAGAGAAACTAAAAACAAAGTATGGCAGAACGTTTCTGAGCAACATTTTCCATCATGTCACATACAGGAGAGTCCAATATTATTATTATTCAAAAAATAAATCACATTGTAATAAATCAGTTGGGTTATGTTGCTGGAGTTCAATGACAGAAATCAGCAGAGAAACTAAAAATGAAAGCAGAATAAAAGAAAATAAAGAAAAGGGAGAAAAAAAAATATGGATCATTTTGGGATGTTGCATCGCTCCCATTATCCCAAGTTCTTTTGTAATGTCATGCTACTGCCAGTTGTTTATGAAATTTACTCCATATGAGTTGTAATTTGGTTCATGAATTAAGGAAGAGGAAACAGTGTGCAACATGCAACACAGATATGTGCTTGTCACAATGTCACCTGATGTTAAAAAAAAAACAATCAGTAACTTAAAAGGTAAAATGGAAGATATATCTCACAGCAGGTAAGAGAATAATGTAAAATTTGGAGACACAGCTGTGCAGATGAGGAACAGAGGTTTGCAGAACAGTTCTTGGAAATGTACCAGTTCTTTTTTTGAGGAATATTTTTTCACTTACTGTGTTTCGTTGTTCTGCAGGATCAGAGAAGATTCTGGAAACCAAGGAGCAGAAGCAAAGTACTGGAGGACAGCAGGGAGGAGATCGGTGCAGGTGAGTCCAGGACACAAGTATGAAGCAAGACTTTACTGAAGAGTTGTGTTTCTAAAGACTTTATTCCCCCATGAATCGATCCAGCTATCCAGGAGAGACAGAAGAAATGCTCATCAAATCATAACAGAGTCACATCAAGGATTTCTTGGTTGCAGCTACAATCATTGAAGTTCAGTTTAAGTAACAAACATTTCTGATGAGTGATGATGAGCATCAGGTGTGATCTGATGAAAAGAAAACACACACAAAGTAAATTAATTTCTTGCAAATTGTCCTTATTCTTCTAAATAGAGCATTTCTTATGAAAAACGTCTCATTTAAATCTAAAAGTTAAAAATACCTGCAGGACAAAGTTATGTAATCTCTTTGTGTCTGCAAATTTGGCCGTACTTAACAGTAATTTAGCCAACTTATGCAGTCTGTTTATCACAAGTTCTCAGTGTATCATAAATAATGTTGTAATTTACACTGAATTTGTGGACTTTGACTTGGTGAGACACTGTTGAGCTCAGTTTGCTGAAAATATAGCTGGTGGTTAGTGACCCTTCAGTGTCCCTGACCCTCAGAGGGGAAAACGAGTGCTTGCAGCCAGGCTGACAGACAGACAGAAGGAAAGAGAGAGAGTACAGAAGGATTATTTTATAGGGAATGCAGCTCATTGATTTTAATTATAGCGTACATGGTGTAGCTCACAGCTACATCTCCCCATGTCAATGAGAATTTAACTTACAGGAGTTGAAAGTAATTTTAATGTTCAGCTGTGATGCCCTCAGCTCTGCAACGTTCTACATGTTAACTCTCCTCTGCAACTCAGTTATTATACTGTTTACTGCCAAAGGACCAAACCTACCATGTAAATGGTCCTGCAAGCATAACATTTATTTTTCACCGCAGGTAATATTTTTATTGATTCAACCTAAAATTAAACATGCAACAAAAGAAAAAAAAAGAGATGAAGGGTAAAATTAGTACAATAAAGGAAACTGCTGAAGGCCCCTTCCATGTGTTAGAAAGGACAGAGTATGAGAATAAGTTACATGGCAGATTTTTTGTAAAGGTTTTGCTGATGTCAGAGCTGAGAGCTGTGAAACTCAAGGGTTAATAGCAGTCAAGCTTTAAAGGAGAGAAAATGAAGTGAGTTTATGAGATGTGACAACACAAATATAAAAGATCCTATAAAATAAGCCTAAAGGCCACAATGGAGGTGTGTTTATATGTTTATGGGATATTTCTGCTGACACTTGGACTTTATCTTTTAAGAAATCCAAAATGATTTTAGTTTAAATTCATTATGTTGTTAAGATCTTAACATCTGCAATCGGTCATGACTCTTATTTTAAAAACATTTCAGAACATAACTATGACATTAATTGATTATTTAAAGAAAACTGAAAAATTGTTCTTCTTTCCTCAGCACTCGTCTTTAATTTCTGAATTGTATCTTTATTTGTTCATCACCAGATTATCATCACTTCTTCTTTATGCTTCACGTTATTATTTCATCCTTTCATATTTCATATTTTAAGGATTTCTTTTTTGATTAGTCATAAACAAAACTAATTAGGAGATAAAGATAAATAAATATTGGGGACTGCTTTCTAAATTTTACTGGATTTACACTGTAATGTTTTTAACAATGAAGATTTTCAGTTTTGTTTAATAACATTCAAACTTTGATAAATTTTGAGTTAAATTTAATACAAGAAAGAAGTTATTTTTTGTCTAATCAAGCGCCAAGACTTAGGCCTCCTTGCCATCTCCCTAATCATTAAGCTTCTTGGTTTTACATCAAATGAAAGCTGCATCGTCACGGCCAAACTATCCCACTTTGGTTTCATCTGACCCCAAAACAGGAAGCAGAAGTCTTTTCTTTAACCACAAGCTATATTGTTATAATATCATTTTTCTAAATCTGAAATGGACCTCTGTTATTTTAAAGAGAGTGTAGTATTTAACTCAAAGTGGTGATACATAGTAAGTATTATGTCTTCAGAGGGAAAGGCACTTCTGTTGAACATGGAAAGTGTTTCTGCTGAAAGGATTTAGTGACTCCTGTAAAACATTTCCTCCTCCAGCTCAGCAGCCACTGAGTGCAGGATTAGAATGTGCTGCACACAAAATGCTGCATGCCGAGCTAAACATACCGTCTGAGTTCAGTGTTGCTGATCAGATTCGGCCATCTTAAAGATTTTTGCTAAATATAGTGTTTTTATTTGTTAAAGAGTCCATTTCATACAAATTTCAGGACTTTGTGGTTATTTCTTAAGTATTAACCAGTAATATGAAACATTTTATATCTAAAAAACGTCAGGAAACACTGATTAACAGACCTTTCAATCTGTCTGCGTTAAAATTCGGGTGGTTCCGGCTCCTTCCGTCAGGCTTCGAGCGGCAGCTCGTTCATATTCATTATTCGAATTTGCTGGACTCTGATTGGCTAACAAACTAGCCTATGAGAGTAAAGTCTACTGTTTCCTGCCCCGCTGTGCATGGCAACGTCAGATGTCGTGTCTTCCTGTTTGATACGTCTCATGCTACAGCTTTTAGCCAGCAGCATGCTAGGTGTGGTTTCAATTGCAGAAGCTGCCGAAAACTAACGAACAAAGGAGTTGTGATGAAACAGATACAGGCCGTTCGAACTCGGGAGAACTCGGGTGTTATCGCCATCTGCGTAGTTTGAGAGATAAAAACTACAAGAGAAGTTGTTGACCTGTTTTCACACCCACTATGAAGGTAAGAACACCTGTGGAACTAAAATATTCAACAGAAACCTCAGAAAAAGTGTTTCTAATAGAAGGCCTCTTTAAAAAAAAACTCAAACTGAGCTAATTAAATTGTGTTTGTGTTTATGTAAGAATCCTGCATTAGACTGTGAATGTTATTCTGCTGTGGGATATTTAAATTTAACAAGTCTGGTGGTGTAAATGAGGGGATTTAACTAACAACCACAGTCTTTTTCACTGTTAAATACGTGTTTTACAACTTATTGTCACCTTAATTCAGCTTTTTTGTTGCTCTTTTCTTTTCTTCTGAGCCTCGAGTCAAACAAGAGCCAATTTTATCTTGTTATGAAATATTTATCAGCTTGCATAATTCAGTAAGTGTGATAAGTGTAAACTGATGGTTAAATGAGTAATGACACTGCAATCATTGGGAATAAAGCATGCGTCTCACGCTGTCTAAATGGTGAGCACTTCTGTATGACCTTAGAGCATTCAAGCTAGTCTGTAGAACTCAAATGTGATGGCTCACCTGTGGCTTTTTAACCAAGATCATTACAGATTATTGTAATTAGGTATTTTTCTTCACTAATTTAAACAAACGTCTTTCTGATTTACATGCAGATCATGTAACCTTGCTGCTGTAAAGTTGCTACAATGCTTGTTCAGTGTTCCTGATGTGATGTGCGTAATGACTACCCGAAGTGGTCGACTGAAATGAAGAGTTCAAAAGGTCGTGGGCACAAATAATTTTTTCCGTTACTGTCATCTAAAAGCTGTCAGGAGACATTTCTTTGCATTTTGCAGCAGACTGAGCTGTGAGGCTGCAGACAGGTCAAAATGTACTTGCTCACTGCCTTCCATCACTGAAAATGGCTAAACTGGACACGAGTGTCAAAATGGGTCATAGAATGATGAGAAATCCCTTTTTTCTTTTAAAACCATGTCGCTATAGGTTGTTTTATGAATCAGGTGTCATGTTTGACTTCTGGCTTGTTCTGATGGGGAAGCTAAAATCTTCTGTTTAGTTTAGCAAGTCAAACATTACAGCTGTTTTCTGTCATTTAACTTTTTTAATGTAAATTGCATTGATCTCAAAGCTGTGAGGAAGTTGTGGCTGAAAGTTTAATCAAGTCTAAAAAGTCATAAGAATAAGGTGGTTTATGTGATTTTTATGATCATTTCAGAATTTAATTAGTAACTATTTACATTTTTTCCTCATTTATTGTTGACGGGTGAATTTATCAATGAATATTATCAGTTTATTACGCAGTTGACTCAGTGCTTTGTGTTAAATAAACAATGCATGAAGAATCAAGTGATGGAGGAGATGTTCATGTTGTTGTGGAGGTGAGTGGGCAACTGACAGAGGCCCCTCAATTGAAGTTCTGCTTTGGGGCCGACACAACCTCAAGACCCCTCAATGTGTAGCTGCTTCCAGTGGTCCATTAAGCAGATGTTCTTTTAATGATGTGACTGACGTCTCCGAGCGATGTTCATGGTGGAATTTTGTAAAGTTATAAAATTATAATGACTTTCATTCACTGAATCTGCACAATGGAATGTATAAGTTTAAATTTTACATTAACATATTATATAGTAACAGTTTGACAGTGAATTATTCAGTCCAGACAAAACTAAAAGGTATGTCTCTGCCTGCAAAAAGGATTTGAGACAGAATATTTCACAATCGTCATGTTCTGTCATGTTTAATTAGACTTAACATGGCAAACTGTGATATAACAGTAATAACTTAGACCTTTCCGATGAGCCCAGTGTCTCATCGTGTCATCGGCGTGTCAGACAGAATGAGTAATCATGAATAATCTTATTTGAGGCCAGCTCATCATCACTGCAGGTGAAAATATGATGCTGTCTCCAGGTTTTTAGTTGCTTAGCCTGGCTTCTTGTACTGCTGTGAGCGCTGACACACTGAGTCTGACATTAAGGAAAGTAGGCAGGCTGAGACAAATAGGAGATGATGAATGAATGTCCAGGGGGGAGAGTTCACATGAGGTTAAATGTGTATTTAATTTAAATGTCAACTTTTTTACACTGTAAGTGAATTTTGTCTATCTAAAGTTGAAAGCAAAGACAACAAGCATTTTATACACTGATTATGGAATTTCAAAATGGAATCGGTAAAAACTGCTGATTTGGAAAAACAACATACACAACTGCCTCAAGTTTTGAGATGAAACGACCTTCAAAAGTCCTCTAAGACAATATTTCATTGTTGCTATTATCTAAACCAACAAAGTTTGAGTTACTAACTGCTTATAGTGTTGCTGATTTATTGGCATATTATACAAAGAGTGGCCCCTGCTCAATCCCCTGATATTCTATCTTTGACGAAGCTACAAAAGCTCGTTTACAGGTGCTGCTTTGTTGTATTTGTCATGAACATGAGCCGTGGTGGATCTCAGGTGCAAAGAGGCAGAGAGTGGCTTGGCTCAATGAGAAAAGGGGAGGTGGGGGGAGGGGGGGGGGGGGGG
>SSNP01000006.1:1326147-1346157 GCA_006937955.1 Pachypanchax playfairii | reverse complement strand
GGGGGGGGGGGGGGGGGGGGGGGGGGGGGGGGTAGTACACTGTTCAAAATCCCAAATGTGAAAAATCCAAACTGATAAAAAACAAGGAACTTAACTCACAGTTATGGGAGCAGGCCGTAGTCCATGAAATGAATAATATCCAAAACCCCAAGTAATCCAAATACAGGTGAAGATAAGGGCAAACGTCAGGCAGGTGCAGAAATCAGAGACAGACAGCAAATACTGGACACACTATGACATAAACTATGACTTAGACTATGAATGACGCACACTAAACTATAAACTATGAAGACTGGAAGTTTGCTAAATGTTCAGACAACAAAACACAGTAGCCACAGGAAAACATCAGACAACGATCCAGCCCTGACATGCAGTTCTACTACGGCTGTGAGTCCAGTGCCAGATCCTAACCAGGGACAGGTGCAGACAATTACTATAATTATAAGAGGAGCGGAACAAGAAATGACATGACCATATATGGAACACTGACTTTTAAAACCAATGAAAGACTAAATGACAACTAAAAATAGAGATCCTGACCCTAACTATGATAACTAAAACCCCCCAAAACAAATCCCCAACTACATAAACCCCACAGCTCCTGACAGTATTTCAGAGTTTTGCACACAGTTATTAATAAGACCTTGGTTTCTCATGTTTTTTTTTATTTCAATTATTAAAACTTTGGGTTCAAAGTGTTTTATTAACCTCTGAACAGTAACACCCACAAAACTCCACTTAAAAGATATGAATTGTTATTTTAAGAAGAAAATGTTTTTTCCATCAGCGAGCTCCAAACCCTCGTTGTCCTCCTCCTTTGCTATTCTGCAGTTTCCCATCAGTTGAGTCCCGCACTGCTTGTTTTATTGGCATTAAACTAAGAAGAGGATTCTCTGCCTAGTGACTGAGACTGAATGCAGCAGCCATATCATTACTGCAGTGTATCACACTCAAGCAACAGCAAGGCCTTGTTGCTTCCTCAAACCAACTGCATACAGCACCACATGAATTATTTTTTGTTAAATAATCTGATTTGATAATGAAAATGAACCTCTTAAATAAACAGGTGTATACTTACATATATATATATATATATATATATGTGTGTGTGTGTGTGTGTGTGTGTGTGTGTGTGTGGGTTTGTTTTTCTGACCTCCTGAGGACCAGTTTCCTGACTTTTACTATCTTTCTGGGGTCCGAGGGTTCTTGTGGGGACCGAAGCCTGGTCCCCATGAGGGGGACTCCCCTTTTTAGGGTTAGGGGTTAGGTTTATAGGTATGGTGTGAATAGAGTTTTAGTTAGTCTTAGGGTTAGTTATAGATCAGTAATGGTTAAGGTTAGTAAAAGGTTTTGGTTTAGGTATAAATCCATTTACGAAAATCAATGGAAGTCAATGGACGGTCCCCATAAGGATAACAAAACACACTTGTGTGTGTGTGTGTGTGTAAATTATCTTAAAAATTGGCTATAATTATCTGGTAAATTATATAAACACACCACACTGTTTTCCAGGAAATGAAACTGTCATTATACATTTTACTGAAATTCCATCTTTCACTAAAACGAGTAAATACAAGCAGCCCGTTATTGTTGTTTTATCTTGAAAAATTCCCTCAACATGTCACCTAAAACCAAATAAAACTAAAACGCTCATTTTCCAGCTACTGGAAAATAGAAACATTTATTACCTTTTTATTTAATATCTAATTTATAGTCTAAACTTAATTCTTCATATGAGATAAATAAAGTTTCCTGAACAAAATGAAAGCATTATTGATGTGTTTATGAGGCTCCCAGGGCTGAAAGTACAGGGAATGTTGGATTCTCATTCAGCATCTCCAGCAGGTTATTACTGTAGTTACAGCTGCCCAAGAGTGACCGAAAATTGCAGTCTATTGTATCATCTCAACCACTTTCATCTGCTTCCTTTGGAGATGCTATAAAATTGCATCAGAACAGTTTGTGTCTGATTTGTAGATGAATTTGAAGTAAAAATAGAGTTGTGGCATTTTAGTTTTCATTTTCCTCAGTCCAGAATCTTTATAGCGACAGAGCTTTGGATGCAAAATGAGCCGTGGTTTAATGATCTCCCATGGAGAAAATTTTCATAACTCAGGAAAAAAAAAGGAAACATGTTTTTCAGTTTCAGCAATGACCGAAATAGAGAAAATATGAGTAGTTAAATCATGATTTCAAGCACATGTTGATCTTAAATATATCTTAGACTTGCAGTTTTACTTTATTTTTGCTGCAATATTCTACTTCTTTAGTCCCTCTTTCCATTTCAGACTCCATGATTGCCTCAATGGCACTGAAAAACAATCCTTCTCCTCTGGTACCACACATTTAGCTTATATTTAAAATTTCAAAAGATAAAATGATGTCGACAACTCAGCTTCGGATGAAATATTTATCATGTGAGACATGATTTAATATTAATTATTGCAGAAGAAGTGACATAAACTAAAGTATTAAAAAGACCAAAGGGGAAACCGTGAGAGAAAACAGAGAAGAACTCAAACTCTGCTGAAGAAAGTTAAGTCTGAGGTGAGCATTTCCTTTATCTATTTAAATAAAACTAGTAAAAAAAACAACTTAAAACTCATTAAAACTGCATTTACATAATGTTTTTAAAGATAAAATACAACTAAAAGAATCTTTGTAACTGACATTAGAGCAGATTTTTTTTTCTGATTCCTAAATGTTGATAAAAAGGCAACAAGTTCCTTCGACTAATTAAAACAACCAGTGGGGAAAAAGGTTTAAATCTTTTAGGATTTTCAGCCTAAGCAAGGAAATTAAAACAAAGCCAGGTAGGATTTGCTGACAGCTTGTTACCAGTTTGCAGCCTTGTGACAAACCATCTTTGTGCAGAGAGAAAGAGGAAAAGGAGGTGAAACAGAGGAGGTGTCAGAGAGGGGACAGCAGGAAGTGCAGAATCAATCCATGTCATGTTAAGATGACCCTCAGACAAGACACCAGGGAGAAGTCTTCATCCCACTCTCTAAGTATTTCTGCTTTCTGATGCTTTCAGGATGTGATTCTGCTCTTGCAGACAACTTCAAGATGCTTTAGACTTTGACTTTATTGCAGCCATAAAAAATGTATAAAAGGTCTGCTTCACAGTGCAGCATTCTGTAGTAATCGAAAGTATCACTAATACATGTCTGACAGCTTTTTGCATGCAGCAAACATGGAATCAATAAAGCTTTTGATATGAAATTGTACTAAAACTGAAGGATTTTTGCATTGAGACTTTCAATTTTTGCTGAGCAATCAAAACATCATCTCATCACACCATTCTCCCAGGTCCCTGCATACATTTCTGATCTTTAAATGCCATAAACTAGGCCAACATTTGCATCAGCAGCTGTTAAATGTTCTGCAGTGTCGGCTGAAAACATGGCTCCGCATTTGCTGTTTTAGCTGCAGCCTTACAGTGCTGCCACCTCCTCAGGTCACTTCTATGTTTTAGATTGAAATGCTATTAAAATGTATTTCAATAAGGAGATAATAAGCTGCTCTGCTACTCTTCTGCATTTTGCATTGTTGTTGAGGATTCATGCTTTTCTAATCTGTTGTTGTTTATTACTTTTCAGTGCTGGTTTGAAGGTAAATAAAGCTTCGACATTGATTGCCTCTCACTCACAAACAAATGAAAACTGCTATTCAAGGTAACATTGTTCAACTCCCTGCCTGGAGAAAGATGGAGGTCTTTGGCAGACAGCATAATAGTGGTCTAATCTCTCAAACCACCTGCAGAAGATGGATGGAAGGTTTGGGTTTTTTCCCTCTCTCTCTAAATCTCTTTCACTACTTCTGTTCGACTGTCTGTGACTGTATTGCTCCTTCTTTGTCCGTCTGTTATTACAGTAACAGTCTGTCAAATAGGCCTTTATGGAAAAGGTTTTGTGATTAATATTAATATTTCAATGCAGAGCTGCCAATGAAAATAGATAAAATATAGACATATTGAATATGGAGCAATGTAACAATGACATTTACTTTCTCTGATAAAAAGAAAAATTCAATAACATGCACAGCCACAGAACTGCATGGGTCTGGGGTCTGAGCTGCAGTTCGAAAGCTATCAGCTGATCTGTTGGCACCAGAATGAGGAAAGTGTGAGTAATTGGCAAAAAGCAGCAGGAACTGAGGTGTAAGAAACAGTTAGTGAAGATGATGAAGGCCGTTAAATAAACAGGAGAATGTTCAAACTTTGATGAAATTGCTAAAGACGAAGTGAGTTGGCAAAAAAGATTTAGCATTATTTATTCTGATCCTTGATTCTCAGAGTTCTTTATCACAACAGCAATTTTTCCTTTTATTGTGAAGTTAGACTTTTGTGTCCATTTTTACTGCAAGGTATCTCAAGGCTGTAGAAAATGCATTTTTTGATGAACGTTTCAAGAACAACTCCCTTCCTGGTCTAGCAGCATAACTGAGAGAATAAATGAAGTTATTGAAAATAAATTGGCTTTTGTTTTGAAAGGTTTTGTTCTGGTTGTTTTCTTTTTATGCTCCAACTCACCCACAGTTCACCCACACAGGTGTTTTCACTTGATTGATTTTATTCCAGGGTCTGTGTGGGTTTGAAGAAACTGCTTTTTTTCTACTGTAATTTTTTTTTTAAATGTTCGTAGATTATCTGAAGCTCGGCTAGAGTTTTGACACGTCTAAACTTCAATAAAATTAGTAAGTGTGTAGTTAGAACTGATCATGAAACATGACCACGTTTTTCAAACTGTTTAATTCATAATTTAAGTTTAGTTATATGTATGTAACAAATTTTAAAAATCAGATATGATTTTAAAGAAAATAGACTTAGTTGTTCCATTAACCGTGTAATGACAATGCTAGATTTAAATGTTTGTAGGTTTTAAAGGTTCTTTATCCTGTTATTTTACAGCTTCCAACATCTGGGATAGACATATAAATGATAAAATCTTACCTTTGGTGTTATATAGTCTTCATTTGTCCTAAAATATAACTTATTTTCTGGAGTTATTCTCCAACCAGGAAGTAAAACACTCAGTTTACCTAAAATCCCATCTCTCCTCCAGCCCCCTCCTCGTGAGTGCTGCCCCTCGAGCTGCCTGAATAAAATGGTGAATAAATTCCTGTAAGTCTCACAGCAAAATGCACATTTTCACGAAGACATTGTTAGAAAGTAAAACACTAAAAATCGGTTGTGATTAGTGTCTTGCCTCAGACTCTTGCAGCTCAGGGCGTGTGTTTAATCTGCAGTGGGCAGCGCGGACACTCCGGGCAGGTCCTGGTGTAACATTATTACATCACTATGTTACAGTCAGTTGTTTTCCAGGAGAGAGTTGAGCAGCTGCTCAGAGCGCAGGATGCAGGAAGATTACTGAGAAATGTGTGAATTAAGCCAAAAACTCCAAAAAGGGATTTTGCATGATATATGACCGTTAAGAATAAACAAATAATTTAAAGGCCAAAAATGTTCTCAGTTTTATTTTATTTTGAAGGTCAGTTTACCTTGAAAAGACAGTTACAAACATCTCAGTATTTTGGGGTCTAAAGTAAGCATATTTCTGAAGTTTTGTTTTTCCCAAAGCCTGACCTGAATTGACCCTGTTTGCATTGCCAAGTAAACACCTGGCATGCTCAGTGCATGTGTGGATTTTCTCTGAGGTCTCCGGCTTCTTCCGACAGACCAAAAATACACATGATAGGTCAACTGACAGCTCCAAGTTGTCCCTAAGTGTGAGAATGAATGGTTGGCCCTGTGATGGACTGGAGACTTGTCCAGGGTGTAACCCCGGCTCCTACACATTGACACCGACTCTGTACAGAACAAGCAGATAAAAAGAGGCTGACTTACTGATTGACACTGTATTCTTCTGGTGTGAAATAAAAACTAAATACAGTGAGCAGCTCTTCTCTTTCCTATAATCCAGATTGGCTTATTCTGACTTGAACTGAAATAAACTGCAGCAGCACTCCATTTGCCTGGAAAAAAGAAAATATTACATCCTAACTCCTCCACTCTCCACAAAAGCCAAGAAAAGTGACTCACTTTTACATAAAGCCCTGGATGACTCTGTCATTACGGGGCAATTATTTTAGAGAAAAGTTGTCGTTTGAAAGCCAGTGGTAACTCCCACCTCCTGCCTTCACACAGCTGGAGGACTGTCCATTCCTCAGCAGCTCTTTGATTGCAGATCTGAACTGTACATAGATTCAAGGCTGTAAAAATGAAGAAATTATCCTTAATAAGGTGAAATTGAGCTGCATAACTACCAGTCACTCTGCTGCACGGCAATCATGTCCACAGGTTGAAGTGCTGATTGGTGACTTGCTGTTTATACTCAGATGGCTTTGTGTGAGTGTGCACACAGTTGGAAATCCAAATATGCGTGTATTACCATACAAATACTGCATTTAGGTTTATATGTTGAAACGGATGGTTTTCTTTATATACATATGCATGTACTTTTTAATCTTTCACTGTAGAATAGAACATAAATGGTTCGTTTTCTTCCAAGGACTATTCACAGCAAGGTCATGGACAGCTCTTGAGACAGACTTTGGTTTTGGCAAACGTTCTACAGTAATTACTCTCAACTTTGCAAAGTAAAACTAAATGTATCACTAATTTAAAGTAGAAACTGATGTAAAATCTCTAGTCGAGCATCCAAACACACACTCAGTATTTTGTGTTGTTGATAAATTTGATTAGACAGTCCGAACATCAATGAGCCTAATTACTTAACATAATATAAAACATAGATTGTAATAGTAAAGAGCTTACTGGCATAATAAAATCCTGTGCAAAAGTTTTAAGCAGGTATGGCAAAATGCTGCAACTAGAATGATTTCACAGGTATAAATTATGGTTGTTTATTTTTATCCATTTAAAAAATGTGAATCAAATCAACATGTGCTGTGAACATCAGTTTCCTTCAAAACAGTGTTGGTTGGACAAAGTCAGCAATTTTAAAACTTTTGCACAGTTCTGTGTTTTAAATTTGACAGTTTTTTTTTGTAAATGGAAGGAAACTATTAAAAATATCAAGCTCATAAATGCAATTGTTGATATAAAAGTGTAATATACACACGTATTTAGTTGTTTTTTTAAAAGATTGTGCCATCAAGTGCATGAGGATTGCCTGATCTTGAAGTTATAACCCTTCAGATATTAGTAGAAATGTCACACCCAACCAACATCATGCAACCATTAAAATTCATCTTTATTACTACTGCAGGTGTTTGTGCATCATCAGCATTCACTCTTCCTGCCTTTCTGTCCTAATCTTTTTTACCTTCTTCCACCTCATCCTAAAATTCTAATTATTTGTTTCTTCCTTCTCAATGTAATAATCAGTATCAGGGGAATAAGTCACAGAAGTTGAATAAAAGATCAGCTAATTCTCTTTTATTCATGCAGCCAATCAACAGACTCCTGGGAAAACAATCCAGACAATTTTTAATTTTCTCTTTATAATTATTTACTCCTCAGGAAATCTATTCCAGTTGAGAGTATTCACAGAGCCTCTGTCACTCACTGATGTGCTAAACAAACAGTGTAAAAAACAGATTTGACAGTTCAAATAATCCAACACAGCTAAAAAAAATGATTAAATAGGAATGAAATATGAGTTTAGATGCAGTAGGTTGTATTTTTGAGGCAGCTGAGGCAACAGAAGGCAATGCTTTTTATTAGGAATCAGAAACAAGAAGAAGAAAATTAATGAGATGAGGAGGAGAAAATACAAAGACAGAGGAAATATTCTCAGATCAAGTACAGTGAAAGAATGCATACACATTTTTTAAAAAATTGTTCAAACTTTTGTCTTGTTTTTTAGATATAAATGTTTTTTAGAAGGAGGTTCTTTACCAAACTGTGAAAAATAGTCTTTATTTATCAGATGATTCATTTTAAAACAAAAACTTGGGTGACAAAATGTAATGTAATATGCTCTGAGGTGGGTGATGCAAAAAACAAACAACAGTAAAAGATGTGGGAAGAAAAGCACATTATTATTTTTAATGCGTTTACATTATGTTGTTTGATCAATTCTTTAAAATAATTATTTATACAGTTTTAGTGTGATTATTCAGGGTTGTTTTAGTGTTTAACGTATAGTACCACCATCTACAGACACCAGTAATAGTCACATGACTAAAATTTCCAAATGTGAAAGAAAATAAACAAATTAAACGAAAGTCATTACTTCTGTTTATTTTTAAGCAGGCAGAATTTAGTCACCTTGTTTTCTGCTGAAGGACCCTTTGCAATTCCAACATGGCGGCGTGCATACGGGTGTGCTGTGTCCTCCGTATCCCTATAGGAGGTAAATTATTTCTTAGTTTTGAATCGTATAGGACTTTTTTTATCCTAGTTTGATGCGAACATTAAATATATTGGCTGTTGTTAGACGAATTAGTCCGTTTGGCTGGGTGTTCTGACCCCGGAAATGTCTGAATCTGTCCGGAACACTAAATGCTTGAAAACATGACTACGGTCGATTAGACACATTTAGGTAATTAAATGTTGAATTTGAACGCCTGAAGTTATTAATCCCTCCGACATATGTTTCCCGAAGTTTGTGTGAGCTCTACCAATCAGTATTAACGTGGTTTATTTTCTCTCTGTCAAACTCTGCTTGACATGACATCGCTCTGCTGTACTTGTCCTCTCTGCTGTCTTGCTTATTAAAATAATATAAACTTGGCTTGGAGTTTTATCATTCTGGGAAAAACTAAGCACATCTTGACCTAAAAAATTCTTCCATATCTGAGTTACTGTGTGGAGGTGTGGGGGAAATACAAGTCAAAAATACAGACAATAAACATGCACAAAAGATCAGTGAGAGTGATCAACTGTCTGTCTGATGATCTAAAAATAAGTAAAACCAAACACCAGTTTAAAAAATGACACAAAAAACTAATTCTAGATAAATACAAACATGAAGAACAATAGTTTTGTCCCAGAATGGTAATAACAGTGCCACAGTAGGGACTTTTGTTTGTGAGTTTGGGCTTGACACTTTTAAAAATTTTAATCAACAAAAACTTGAATTTTTCTTTGTTTTGGTGTGTTTGTTTTCTTTAAATTTTATACTATTTTTCTTTGTTTATTTTGGTTATGAGATGTTGCATTGACTATTTTTGGACAAGATGTTAATAAGTTAATACTTCTGCCAATGTTTTTTTTAAGTACATCACTGGAGGTTAATTTTCTTTGTAAATATAGAAAGTGTGGTCTATGATTGAAACAAATAAATAAATGTAATACTGTGGATGTAATACTGGATTACTGTGTAATTATGAGGACCTTAATGCAACATTTCTTTATTTTTCTCAATTAGTTGTTTAGTAATCTGCAACACTAGAATCTCTAACTTTGAAGTAAAAGTACGTATCTGGCTAAAATAAATATCATTAAACCACCTGGTAACTTCAAATCATCTGATATTTTTTCATTTTGCTGCTGAAGTGACAGCAGACGGCTTCCTCTTCAACTTGTTCATCTTCCATTAAAAACTGGTCTCTGTTCAGGTGCAGCATCACTCCGTACTGCAGTGGGATTTGTTCAGGTGTCTCACCTCACGAGTCGAGCCTCAGTTGCATCTGTCCACAAACAGATCCCAGTGACGACGTGGCAGCAGACCAGGCATGGGAGCTTCTTTAACAAGTGTAAGTTTAAATGTCTTTGTCTCTTTGCCTGTTCACTCTGCATCAAAACCAGATCTGGTCAGTGGTGCCTTAAACTCAAATAAAGTCCACTATACAACAGAAGAAGTAGATAAATCTGACACCCAGACCAGGACAGGCAAAAAAAAAAAAAAAACAGGATGAAATTCTGAATAAATTGTTACGTTTTTGCAGGACAAAAATAAGTGTGTGTTTGTTCATATGCATCATTTTAAACACAGTTTCTCTTCATTCTAAATAAGAAAACATTTTATAGTTAAAATAAATATTTCTGTTAAAGTGAAGTGATTTGGGATGAAAAAAACAAATCAAACTTCTTGAATTTGCTTCTGTGTTGCCATGGCTACCAAATTATTTATGCGATATAGAGCACATGAGCATAAAAAACATATACATATTACTTCAAAATAAAACTGCATTTTTAGCAATACATAGTTTAATAAAAATTGTGATGTTTCATGTTTATCCTTCAGGTCTCATTCAGATCAGCTGGCAGGTTTTATTCTGCAGATGAATTGTTGGTACTAAACTGAGTCTGCTGTTCGTATTATCAGGTGTAAAACTGACTTTTTCTGGCTAGCTCAAGGCGCTGCTTTACTTCACATGCTGGACATGTTTATTTTTGTCCCGTACTGGCAGCAGCATCTGAGCTGCTGTCAGGATTGCAAAGAATAGACACAGACGGGCTTTAGTAAAATAAATATACACTTCTCTGGATTATTGGCTGGATTTAACATCATGTCGTTATTGTGGCAGTCGGGGAAAAAAGGCGTTTGGTGGAACTGAAAAATTCCTCCAGCTCTAAAATCTGATTTTGATGCAATTTAGTTACAAGTTTGAGAAATAAAAGGGGGAAACGGGGGAAAATTTGCCATAATCGTGCCTTTTTTTGCTGCAACTCTCAGCAGTAGATTAAAAATCCACAACACACCAAAAACCCATGAAAAGCAATATTGTCTCAATTTTATTTTCCCAGACTGTACATTAGGAAAAAAAGAAAAAAGTAATTTATCTCTTCATCCTCTCTCACTTTTACACACCTACTGAGGATAAATAGCTTTAAAAATCTTTGGCTGTGAATTTATTCTGTGTAAATGTTAAGAATCACACCAGGACTGTGGGGTTCGCTGCCAGTTTGTTGTTTCAAATCAAACCAAGAAAATTAAAGGAATCTGGATGATATTCACATGTCTGAATGGGACCTGGGGCTGACAACAACCAAAGCTTTCTTTATTATAAAGAAAAATAAAGTAAGAATCAGACTTTTCTGCAGTATGTGTTAGTTTGTTTGTGTGTGTGTTTGCAGTGACGGCAGCGGAGTTGTGGAAAGGTGTTCTGGCTGAATCTGGTGCAGGAGCCAGGAAGGGCCGAGGGAAACGAACAAAACGCAAACTGAGAAAAGACCTGAATCGAGGACAGATTATTGGAGAAGGTGAAACATCATTTGTATGTTTTTTATATGTTTTACCCTTTGCATCTTTTGTTTTGGATTACTGGGATAAAGTTAACAACATCTTTTTTTGCTAAAACCTGATTGGATATCTTTGCTAGTGCTTTTAATTATCTGTGTCGCTCTCCATCATTGACTTCACCAGGTCGTGGCGGTTTTCTGTGGCCTGGTCTGAATGCTCCAGTAATAAAGGACGGCACCAGGCAGGGCATGAGTCGAAGGAGTGAGGCGGAGCAACAGGTGGTCCAGGCTGAATTAGGTAAACAACAACAGATTGTTTTCACCTGAATAAAAGAACATGAAAAGGATCATGAGATCAAATGTGACACTGACATTTTACTTCAACTACTGTAATTATATTTTCTATATGATCATCAGTCGTTAGAGTTTTAGCAACGCCGAGGTGAAATCATTCAGTGCAAAAGAAATTACCTTTTGAAGAACAACAGGGAGGAAACGGCAGGGGGAAACGAGCTCTTAATTTTGAGAAATTGAAGCAGCGCCGATGTGAGAAGCTGCCGATTTGTTTCCACTGTGATCCCATTTGTTAACAGTAATTACACGGTTAATTTGACAGTGACAAAGAGCGTCTTTGACATGTTATGCTCCTCAAAATTGTTTTTTTTTTGTCTTTCCGCAGTCCGTCAGAGGGATGAGTGGGAGAAGAAGAGGAAGATGAGGGTGAAAAGAGAAAGAGGTTGGACAGGAAACTCTTGGGGGGGCATCAGCCTCGGACCACCTGACCCTGGACCCAACGGAGGTAAATAAAAATAAAATCTAACACCTGTATAAAACATTCAAACCTGATGTGATCAAAGTTTGTAGAATATAAAAAGTGACCTGAGTTGAACCTGAAGGATCCAGATTATGACACAGACGCCTCAGAGGCAGCGACTGATGAACTGAGTGACGCAGGAGGACGTTAGGATGACTGTAGTGATGGAAAAGACTAGAAGGATGAGACAGAGGAGTATTATGGTCTGTGCTGCTGTGTGGGAGGATAAGAGTGACAGGTCCGTATGGGAGCCCATTAATAGTGATGAAAAGGAGGTTTCAATTTATATGTCAAGTGGAGTAAGTTGCTCATTTCTTTCTCTGCTAGTTTTCACCTTTTTGAGTTTTTATCTTTTTTCCCACTTCATAATTTCTCTTAATTTATTGTAGATTGATGGTTGGATCACAACTTCCTGTTCCATTCTCACCTCCACCAGGAGGCTCTTGTTGTCATTATTAGTTTATTTAGTTTTTGTTTGTCTGTTTGTTTATTTTTTGGTTCATTAACAAAATAACTCAAAATTTCATGAATAGAAATGGATGAAATTTTTAAGATATTTTGGCAACAGCCAAATGATTTGGTTTCAGGATTAATCAGGATCTCTGTCTGTATCTAGGGATTCTTTAGATTGGGAGGATGAGCCGCTGGGTCGAGGTCTCCCAATCATTTAAAGCTAATTAGCAGATTGGAGCTAAAAGAAACACTAATTATTGACCCTTTAACTCTAAAGTTTCTCACAGGCCAATTTTCCCAACAAGTTTTCTCTCAATTGAATGTATTGGGATCACCGAGGCTCATCATGAGTTAATTCATGCTGGTGGAGCTGCTGCTGGCATCCTGTTCATCGCCTCTTTACACATCTAAACCCTGATCTTTGCTGGAATTGAGTTGAGCTTGTTTACTTCAGACGGCTGATGGATGAGAAACGAGGATTTGTGTTTACTTTTTGTATTCTGTCCCTTCCTCAGACAATAGATTTGATATGACAGCTGTAACTCAGCTGCACTTCTCAGATCAGGTGGAGTCGGTGTGTTCATGTCCCAGCTGAGACGTCTGTGTCACGTGTCCTCTCAGAGTCTTTGCTTTAATTCAGCTATTGGTTGGAAGTGAGAAGGCTGCTATTGGGAGGGTACCATCCATCAAAGGTCACTGACAATGAGACATGCAGACTTCTGCAAGGGCTTCTGGGTATTTGTTATTCCAATAGGAGCCTCATCTAATCTGTTTAAAGTGTGTGTGTGTGTTTCTGTCTTTCTGGGTTTAAATCTGTTTGGATTTGAAAGTTTCCTTCTTTGTGCCTCTGTCAACAGAAACTTATGAGGACTTTGATTCTCGTGTCATTGAGGTGAGTGTTTTTTCTTTTAAACACACTTTAAATACCCAACATTCAGCACACGCACACACACACACAAGCCACACAAAATTTTCCCAAAGTTGGAGTAAAAACACAGAAAATGTAATGTTTTTAACAGAAAATTGCCATTTTTATTGTATTTATTTTAACATGTTACATTTAAGTTTTTTTGTTTTATCATTATTACTGATAATTAGTTTTTATTGCTCTACCATCACTTTTCAGACCGATCAATGTGGTAAAGAATATATTTATCATACGGTTTCTAATTTAGCCTTATTTGAATTTTTTTAGCATATTTTTTTCAGGTGGAAAAACATGTGACCATATGAAAATGTTCCAAAATCACAACATGGTTTCCGTGTTAACATATGTTCACGCGTGAATTTCACATGTTCTTTTCTGTAAGGGAGACTCGTATACAAAACAAGTTTAACAACATTTTTTATAATCCAGATGTGCCAGATGTTCAGGTGGTTTATTTTCCAAATCTCCTCCACAGAACTTCAGTTAAATCAGATGTAAAAACTAACCTGTTAACATGTAAAAGAGCTGACTGAAGAAATGTTTTTCTATTTGATCATCTGAAGAGAAATGATACAAAACAAAGCACTGAGCCAGTGGATTTGAACCAGCATCCTGTTGAATCTACACGTTTACCAGACAAACCTGCTTCTGACCATCTGAGATGGAGACCTGACGCTCAGCGGGAACATTTAAATTCTCCGTCGCATTGAGTCTCACCTCAATTCAATTAGCACTAATGGGCTGTAGTGAACTAATGGGACTCGTGCCATGAGGTTTCACACACACATACACACACACACACACACACACACACACACACACGTACACGTCTGTAGAGAACGTCCCTCTTTCCTGCAAACAGGCAGTAATCTGATCATTATTTATAGACACCGGGGCTGATTTTCATTTAACACCATTTTATTTGCTCCTGACTTTTGTATTTCATGCTTCTTGTATGCATTTCTTTTCTGGATAATCACACCGAACTGATGGTTTTCCATCCCATAAACACATTAAATCAGAAAGTGTGTGTCTCACACTGATAGTCTTCCCCAGCACTTTGGCCTGGATTAATAAGAACGGTGTCACAGACGTTAGACTTCTCCTTAGAAGCCAACAGACACTTTTATGGTGCCATCACCTTCTATAAATAAACCCTCTGTGTGTGTGTGTGTGTGTGTGTGTGTGTGTGTGTGTGTGTGTGTGTGTGTGTGTGTGTGTGTGTGAACCACTATAAATTCAGGCCTAATGAAATGGAAGAGGCTTACTGGAATAAAAGGCTTGTCTCCCAAGGACGATGAGGCTGCATTAGCGAACACGTCCAGTGAAGGGGGTTGGGGGGGGGGGGGGGGGGGGGAGAGACTGAGACAAAGAACAAGGTGGAGAAAAATTAGTGAAAGGGAGTTTTAATTACACAGCAAAGTTAGAAATGTCTGAGTTTCTGTGCAGCTAGTTTTCGGTGCATTATGAAGGTGTTTGATTGGTGTTCATGTTGTATCCGCTGGGATTTCTCAGCTCAGGCTCTAATTAGCTTTAATAGGAACAAATAATTTTCAGTATATTCTTAAGACTAATCAAGAAAAACCAAGCAACATCTGTGAACATCAGGCTTTTATGTGTTTAATAAGCATTCAGTTTTGTTCCACAGTTGTTTCTGGTTCCACAGAACAAGATACGTTCTTACTCCTTCCACAACAGAAACATATTTACTGACCTTGATGCCTCACATGAAGCTTCTAAAGCTGACAACAATAACTTCTGGATGAAATGAGGCCAGTAAGCTCTTTTTATCTGCAGACGTTGGAAAGTCCAGCCAGAGGAAAGCTGGCAGCTCTGAAGGCAGATGTGTAGCATTAACATCTGCAATCCAGTCAAAATGAACAATATAAACTCATTTACTGCAGCCTGCAGCAAAACACCATCCCCACATGTTGCAGCTTACAGTATCTAC
This sequence comes from Pachypanchax playfairii, assembly GCA_006937955.1. NCBI lineage: Eukaryota > Metazoa > Chordata > Actinopteri > Cyprinodontiformes > Aplocheilidae > Pachypanchax > Pachypanchax playfairii. Next base: position 1,330,919 of record SSNP01000006.1, on the reverse strand, counting down.
TGTATGTAACCTGATTCCTCATTAGCATACATTACTTTATTCTCATAATTATTCGTATTCTTAAATATTATTTAAATATTAACGAGTCTGAAGACTTTTGCACCTGACTTGATGATGAAGCTTTACAACCTTGTTTAATCTATTAGCTGTTTTAATTTATCCAATAACAGCGTCACTGCTCTCTGCAGTGCACCCCCCCCCCCCTTTAGTTATTTAATAAGTAAAAAATACTTGTTTGTTCAAATGCAAAACACTTTAAACTGCAGCCTCCAGATAAAAAAGTGAGCGTGAGCTTCTTCACTCGCACTAAGTGACAGCTCAAACATTCACAGTCATGATGACAGAAAGCCGAGGTAACATTTTACAAAAGAGTGAAGAGTTAGAGTGAAACAAGAGCAAAGTGATGTTCATGGCCTCCCTCCAGGTACAGCAGCCATTTGGACGGGATTCAGTGATTTCATTAACAGAGCTGGAGCATCGTCAGTGACGGAACCCGCTTCTTTTTCCTCCTCGCCTCTCTCTCTCTCTCTCTCTCTCTCTCCCTCTCTCTCTCTCTCTATCTGGAGTCGACAACCTTGAAAGTTTTACTGCCAGTAAACAAACAGTTAGACAAGAGACACTTTGTGTGAAGTCTCACCTGAACTGGGAGGGATACTTGAAAACTTCAGTACCAAAAATAGTTAAATAAATAAATAAATACAAGCTTGTATTTGTAATAAGAGCATTCAGAGGTTGATATCAGCTTCTGTTTTAATGTTATTAAAATTCAGCAGTAATTATATTTGAAATTAGAAAAAAAGTTTCACTTTATGAACTTTAATGAAACAACAAATGGAAAAAAATTCCCATTTACGCAAAACACTCCAAACAGTATGCAGCTGTGGAAATCTGTTACATCATGCAGGAAAATGTCAGTTCACATCATTTTACTAGTATTAAGTTTGTATAGTTACCTGTGCAGGAGGAAGGAAGTCGTACATGTTCATGTTCCACGCGGTGAAAACTCCCCCGTCACATCAGCATAAAGACAGATACATGCAGGGAGACACGAAGCAACAGATTGAGAAAATAACAGATTAAAGATGAGCAAGTGTAAACTCCAAACATCCTCCCACCGCCGTTCTGTTCCTTCGCTCATCATCCAGCAGAGAGAAAAACTTCACCCATCTGCTCTGCGGCATCCTCACCTAAAATGAGTAACGCTGCCAGGAGCTCGCCATCGTCACAGGGGCCGGCTCCGGTAGTCACAAGCAACACTGAAACATGAGAAATGATAAATTGAGGGATTTGGATTTTGAAGATCCGTCTGTGCAGAATCTTTAATGTTTTCTTCTCAGTGACAAACATAAATGTAGATATATGTAGCAACGAATCACACACTGACTGATCTCGTTTAACTGTATCAAGAAAATGTAATGTTTATTTAAACTCTTTAAGGGAGAGATTTTGGAGAATGATGCAGAAGTTTGTACAGATTGGTTTTGGATATCAGCGTGTGTTTGTCCTGCAGGATTGTTGTTTCAGTGTATTTGCTGCTACCCTGACCCCAATCCTTCTGTGTGCGTTACATAACTAGTGATGCTGAAGGCAGAGCTGAACTTTGAAGGTTCCATCAGCTGAAATTCGCCACTGCTTTGTCACTTTGTGCTCTCTGTTGGCGATAAAAGCGCCAGAGCAACAGTGATTTGAGGCGGAGATAAGCCCTCGCAAAGCGACGGTGTACCGGGTTCGAGCTGCACGGAGGGATTCTTGTTTCAGGAACAGGATGGAAATATTTCAAAAAGAAATCCTACAGCATGTTCCATTAACTGTGTGTTTGATTATTGTTTTGTAAAGACGGTGTAACTCAATATCTGTTACCTGCAATGCTTTAAGACTTAAACTGATCGAGTTTACAATCGATCCATAAAAAGGTTGTTTGTTTGGACAGAACTTGGTACTTATGAAATGTTTGTATAAATTGCAGTATTTGCTTAACATTCATGTAAATGTAGAAATATTCTTGTTACATTTCACTCATGATTAATTCTGTCCTCATTTTTTTGCAATTTCTCCTGCTTTTAATTTGAAATGTTGAAAGCAGTTCTGTAGGTGACAGACTCCTGAAGTCGTGTCACACGTCTCATTCTTTTGGACACAGAACCTAAACAGAAGTGTCCAGATTTACTCTACAACATGTTGTTTTTACACAGTTTTGTCTTAAACAATAACAATAAATTTCTTCCAGGCTTTAAAGCTATAGTGCGTAACTTCTGTCGCCCCCTAGCGGAATTTTGCGTTATTACAACAATGAAGCTGGCGCTTCCATATGACGTACGCCCACCTGTCGCCACCCCAACCCCCCTTCCCCCAACCGCTATCCCTCTGCTGCTGTGATTCGCGATTCCACAACATTTTTATTCTGTTTGAATAAGGACAGCTGTTGAAAAAAGATGGACTCTTCGGAAGAGGTAATTATTGTATTTTTTATTTATTTTCCGCAGAAATGCAAATAGCTTATTGCAAACGGGAGACAAGGTGCCTGCCAATTTGTAACTGGCAGGTTAGTGAATGATCTCCTGCTACGAGACTCTCCGCTCGTCCTCCCCCTCCCTTCTTGTTGTGATGTAAAAGACGTAATTTCCTGCGCGCCAGCGCGGGAATGTCGCCGGTCGACACGCAAAGTGAAAATGATATATATTGAAAAATACCGTGAGATGTTTGAGGAGCCGATCGGCTTAATCTGCATTGTGTCATTTCTTCTAATAGTGGCTTGGCTGAAACGGACATTCACGGACATGTAAAAGTTACGCACTATAGCTTTAAATTAAACACCTAACTCTTAGATACGGTCTTATCCATTAAAGAACAAGATGTTTTTCTCTGGGTTTATTGAACAGAAGCGTTGTTGGTCGTGTAAACAGATGAGCTTGTAGCAACTCTGTCAGTTGTCCAGTTATTAATACAGCTTACAAACTGTAAATCCTTAAAGAAGATAAAACTTGAAGGGTTTTTTTATATGAAAAATATTCCTGTCAGTTTTCTAATGATCTTAATGAACTGGGTCTAACGAGCTCAGCTGTGTAACGGGGAGTGTTTGATGTATTATTGTGACACTGAGCAGCTTTCGGCTCAGTCTGTGTAGTTTTACTGCTTCTACTTTTTCCAGGGAGTCAGCGGTTTGCTCATCTGTTATCAACACACTCATGTTCTCACTTCTTTCACGCACGTATTTACATGTTCAGTTGTTTCTCGCCTCGGAGGCTCGTTTTCAAAAGACACTTCACCACTTACACTCTTACTTTCCTCACTCCTTCTCTTCCTTGTGGTCTTTTTTAATCCTTTTGTTGTTGCTTCTTCTTCTTTTTTTCATGCTACACCTTGTTTGTCCACTGACACCTTTTCTTCTGTTTTCATCTTCTTCTCTCGCTCCTGTAACCGTCCTCGTTTCCTCCCCTCCTCATCTCATCTGTCTCATGTTGTTCCTCCCTCCTCTCGTATCCTTCTGGTGTATGTACGCTGCCCCCTGGTGTGTTAGCATGGTAATGCAGGCAGTTGATCGATCCATGTGTTTCCACAGGGGGACGACAGGGTGTGTGTGAGTGAGTGTCAGAGAAATTACTGTGTTTAGTTTACAAACTCGTACATAAGAGACAATTTTGGCTTAAATTTGCAGCACAGACTCTCACGCACACATTTAGTTAGTTGGTTTATTGAAATTAGCATCTCTGATCAATTCAACATCAATGCTGTGACTTTGCAGTGAGATTGTTTTAATTTGTTTGTTTTGTAGGTTAAAAGTGTGTTTAACATGACTGCCAAGGAGGGCAGGAAGAGGTCCATCAGCTGTCTGGTTGCCGTGGGAAACGGAAACGGAGCTGCAGGTTTGAATCTTTTAAAGATAAACAAAAGAAAACAGCTTTAAACGAAATATCTAAATAGTGGAAATAAATTTGTTATTTAACTGAATTCTTGATTTTAACTGAAGTTCTGATCGAGTTCTGTGAAGATGTTTCTGAACTAAATAAAGAAAAAACATTTATTGATTCATTGTTATTTTCAGCTTAAAATAAAAAGTTTATCCTAATAAAAAGTCACAGCTTTTTGAAAATTATTGGTTTATTCATATTTTAAAACTTCAGAACCTTAAAAAAACAGAAATCAGCTGGACTTTTCCTCTAAAAGTTGTTTATTATTATTCTGAATGAGGAGAAATCCTGTTTAACCGTCGTCCGTCTCTCTAGGCTTTGCGTTGGGTAAAGCATCAGACAGAACCACGGCCTTGAGGAAGGTAAAAACTCAAACATGTCAAATTCAACCAAAATCAAACAAATAAAGACTTTTTGTGCTGCTGGACATCACAGTTCATTGGTTCGCCTAATTTAAGCAGGAAATGTATGAAATTTGTGTGAATTCACCGATTTTTATCATAAAATTTAACTTTTAAATTCATGTGTTTTGTAATTTTCAGGCCAAGAACCGAGCCATCCACTATTTGTTCTATATAGAACGTTACAACGACCACACCAGTAAGTAACCCCGCCCCATCGCATCGCCGATCCCCGACTCCCTCCTCCTTTTTCATCTCTCATCCTGTTTTTTAAGCCCAGCTGTCCTCTTCTCTCACCTGCTCACATTCACACATCTGACATCATCTGAAAAATGGCTTTGGGAGAAAATGAATAAGAGTTGAAATGTGCTGCTTGTACTTTCTTAGTGTGAAGCTGTATTTGGCTTCTGGTGCTGCTGCTGGAGAGATTAATGTGTGTGAGTCATCAGCCTCCGCCCCGCCC